>LFZO01000478.1:0-32782 GCA_001578225.1 Pseudocercospora musae
CTAAACTATAGGGTCTCTCTATTACTAGTCCGGTCTCTTAAGTATTATAGACTAAGTACTAAACTTGTAGCTACTTCCCTCTAGTTTTTCCTTTGCCTTTAAACCTATAGACGTACAATAGCTAACCTAGGCTTATAACCTATTAAACATTGTTACGTAGGCGGAGGAGAGTAGGCATACTAAGGGACCTAATTCGTAGTAGATAAAAAGGATAAAGGTCTATCTAAGACTACAAATACAAAGATAAAGGAGAATTGCCCCTAAGCTAGGCCTAATTAGGCTAGCTAGCCTAGACAATACTAAGAGACAACTAGGTAGAGAGAGTCTATTTCTAATAGCGTCTATCTTAAAGAATGTATTTAGAAAGAGGATACGTTATATATACGACGACGTACGCGCCGAGGCGATTAAATCGTTCGAAGAGATCTCGTTTAAACAAATAAATAATATAATCGATAGTATGCCGGCGAGAATGTATACCGTTATAGATAATAGAGGGTAGAAGACGTAGTATTAGATAGAATAATAGAAGGTGTTTTTTTTCGGGAGTCGCCGTTTTGCTTTCCGGCGGAAGAGCGGCTTAGTATCCGGCCGCGAGAGCGGTCCGTACCGTTAAACCTCAAACTCATTCATTTGTTCATTACTAATGCATTGAAATGATCATAAAATCGCTACATTCTCGCTCTGGTCTCCCGAGATAGTTTCACAGCAGGATTCTGCACGTCATCCTTCTCCTCGGTGTTCGAAGGCCACCTACTCATCAATCAGTGATAGAATCCTGTCCCATAAGCAAGCCAGTGCAAGAAGCTGATTAATGTCATACGAACGGGCTGGAATTGCAAAGCAAGATGAATCCTCCCGACGGCAACGAGCTTACCCGTTGCGTGAAGGTAGAATAGGTGATTGCAAAGCTAAAGGCAGTAGCACCGATAGAAAAGGCCTGGGTGGACTCGTATAAATCATGGCTGGAACCATTCCATCAGCCACGGCTCACATTCAGCTCATAGCAAGATATTACAGAGACTCAAACCAGTCTGAAAACGCGACATCAACATGGCACCAAGTCCCAATTTCGAATGGCCATCCTATACCAACACCGTCCACCGCAGTGTCTACCCAGCCATCGATCCAAGCAGCCCTTCAAACTCAGCAGCTGGCAAAGTCGTTCTCGTCACGGGCGGAGGCTCGGGAGTCGGCAAAGGCATAGCTCAAGCCTATATCAAAGCCGGAGCAAAAGCCGTGACAATCCTAGGTCGTCGCGAAAACATCCTATCTGAAGCAAAGAGAAACCTAGAGAAATCCTCTTCGCCGACCAAGATTCTAACCTTCAAAGCCGATATCGTAGACGCGAAGGCGCTCGAAAATGCTTTCGCAACAACAGAAAAAGAAGTCGGTCCCATCGACATCACAGTCGCGAACGCAGGATACCTCCCAAGCCCGGGCTCACTGACGGACGAGAATCTGGATTTCGAAGAATACATGAAATCTTTCGATATCAATATCAAAGGCACAATCAATACATTCAGATCCTTCATGAAACACAAATCCTCCACGGGGGAACCAACGTTCATCGCTCTGAACACGGGAGCAGCCCATGTCCCACCGTTTCCCAGCGGCTCTTCATACGCAGCTTCGAAAGCAGCTCAGGCTCAAGTCATCAGTGCTTTCCAAACCGAGAATCCTGATGTGAGAGTCGTGCAATTTCATCCTGGTGTCATTGAGACGGAGATGTTTCATAGATCTGGTATGCAGTTGACTCTGGACGATGTAAGCTTGCCCGCGTCGTTTGCAGTCTGGTTGGCGAGTCCAGCTGCGAGCTGGGTGAAAGGATTGTTTCTGTGGGCGCATTGGGATATTGAAGAGTTGGAGAAGTTGAAAAAGGAAATTTTGGCGAAAGGGCATTTGAAGTTGACTCTGGGTGGATTCCCGCAGGTTGAGAAGCCGGCTGTGGTGGTTTAAACCAAGGACTGTAACGGTCTTAGACGAATTGATGTTCATTGATTCTCAGAATTGTTCGTGGCTCGATCTCACTGGCTTGAGGTTCAGCCTCATGGTGAGACAATATCTCTTCGAGTTTCAGTCTGAACCCGATTCCCATTCACCAGCCGTTCAGTCTTATCACTCCTGTCTCGAGATCGTTCCAGTCTGATCCATTCAGCCCTCAGTATGAGATTCTCGAAAGATCCGATCAAGATATAGGTAGATGGCCCGATCGCATCTGATCAGCAATCTTTTCAATCTCATCTTCGTCTTCAAACCTTGAGCTGTACTCAATCTTCGAGGGCTTAAAAGCACCGTCGGTCGACGACACCACCACATCAGCTTAAGTTTGTCCAACACCCTCAACGAGCAGGCTTACGAAGCCATATTTGAAACAAGCTATTCAAATTATCAGCGCACCAGAAGCAAATAATCAAACTGGAGCATCACTACCATCACGATGTCAAGGCAGACCGGCTACTGGAACAATATGGGCGACTATTCCAGTGGCTCAGGGGACTACGACCCTCGTAACGATTGGACTGAGAAGCATTGGGCCGAGTCGGATCGAATCTGGGAGCAAGCGCAGAAGGAGAGGGCAGAGAAGGAGAGGGTAGAGAAGGAGAGGGTAAAGAAGGAGAGGGTAGAGAAGGAGAGGATAGAGAAAGAGAGGGTAGAGAAGGAGAGGGTAGAGAAGGAGAAAGTAGACAGGGAGAAAGTAGTGAAGGAGAGAGCAAAGAAGAAAGATTGAAAAGCTGATACGTTTGATGCAATGCATGACTCCGCTCAGCGACAACAGCTGACGTCGCAGTGTCGGACAAGATAGGCTAGTTTTGGACTTCGCTTTTGGAGCGATGAAATGTGGTCCTCGTGGCCCTCGCTTCTGATATTCGTAGCTTTGCACAATCCCAAAGTTGTCGTAGCTGACTCCACGCATTCACCTCTCAATTCTCTAATACTCTGCATAAACCTCATAGCCAAAGGGCCAATAAGGGTTCTCGAAAGTAATATGAGTCTCATAATATTCATCGTATTTCAACCCCGAGCTGGCATTCAACGGCCTCTTTTGCCAAACATTCGTCTCCAATTCCCAGTATTTCACCTTCTCGACCACAGCATCCCCTTCCGAGATAAGCACTGCACTCAGCGCATCAGCTCTCGAAGGATAAATCCGACTCGCCATAGCGAAATGACCATTAACGATAGTTTCAAGAAGGCCGCCGTCGACGAAGATATCCATTATCATGGGTTCTGTGCTATTGGGGTATTGCAAAGGTTCGAAGTGGCCGACGAAAGTCTTTGTCCCGATTGCAGGGTTGAAAGAGGTGAGTAGAGTGGAATGGGTGCGGTCGAGGACTAGGGACGACTTGTGGGGGTGAGTAACGGAGCTGAGTGAATTCTTCTCGGGATGAGGAGGACCGGGATTCGAGGCCGATATAGTTTTCTGGTGTGGATACCGATGGTAGCTGGGTGATTGTGGTTTGCAGGTGATCTCGGGAGCTGTTTATGGATTGGAGATCGTGTCGGCTTGTGAGGTTTAGAGATTCCGGTACGAGGAGCTGTCCTTCGCCTTGTATGCCGGTAACGACATCGTGAAGAGGTCTTTGAGCTACTGTGGTCACTGTGTAGCTTTTATTGCTTGCTTCTGGTTCCCATACCTCAGGTCGATCATGTATGCTGCCGACTGGGGGTAAGACGTTGTGCTTCTTGAGGACGTAAAGCTCGCGCGGTAGGCTCAGAGATCTCAAAGCCTTGCTGCAAGACACCAACAGTGTTGTTGAGATCCTCTTCACTCCAGCCCCACACGACCCGTCGATATTCTTCGAATCGTAGAACTGCTTCAGAGTATAAAGAATTTGCCCGATCGAGGACTCCGGAAGCCTTCGTCTCAAATTCAGCGGATCCATTCTCTCGCCTGTGAATATGGCCCAGGACAAACAAGCTCCAGTGCTCCAGAGGGTGCAATTCATCAGCATAACCTTCCGCGCCAAAGCTGACAGATCCAGTGAGTGGTGTTGCCATCACCGCCGTTTTCCTTCTTCTCGACTTCATGGAAGAATCCTGCAAGCTCAAATATGATGCCATAATTGCCTGTCTTCGTTCCATCACTGCTAAAAGACTCATTGATCGAAGGCTCCCATAAGCGCACCCTCGAAAGTCTAGTTCGTCAAATCATGACCATCTGCGGAGAATAGTGGGATCCTGGACCCAACGTAACGAATTCCACTGCCCATGCAAGATGCAATTTTGGGTCAGCATGTCCAAGAATCGCACCAAGTTTTGCATTTGGCGCAAGCACAGGATCTCGAAGACCAGTCACGTTCCACCCTCCTGGTTGGCCGTTCAACCAAGGATTGCCTTCCCACTTCTGCCAGGTACGACCTCTGTCGGACGAAGTATAGCAACGTTCTGCGTTTCCGTCGCGTAATGTGACTCGAGCTCGTAGGGTTTCTTCCAATTGTCTGGAAGCAGAACATCTCCTGAGTACATTAGAGTCAGGTTCCCGCCCTGCTCTCCTTTCAGATTCGTTGCATACGCGCCGCCCGAGAATGCACCTAGCCAGCCAGTCATATGATGGAACTGAGTATTTGCTTGGTTCAATTGCCAAGAAGGACTTGTTCTCCCATCCACCTACATCCCCCCATTCAACAAGGACTTTGGAAATCGCGTGACCCCAGCTTGTGTTGCCGAATTGAGATGTTGTGGGAAAGCCTGGTAGAAGATGTGGTATGTGTTCCGCACAGGATCGTACATTGGTCCACAAGGGTCGCTCACATTGCCATTTGGTGTCAGTACGTGATGCTGTGGTCGCCATCTGAGGTATAACGAATTATTCGGCAGATTCTCGAAATCGGACGGTACGTTTTGGTGCGCTGGAAACTGTGTGAGGACGCCGTCAATTTGACCGCAGCTAGAAATGCTAGAGCAGACATCCTGAAAGATAGTATGAGAGGACAATTTCACTATTGTGCACCTACCGTGATCGATATCACCTATACCAGGCAGATCAATTGCGGGTTGAGGAGTGCGGTCAAAGTGTTCACAGAAGCTGCCACAGGATGACCGACACCATCAGCGACGATGCGTCGAGCCCGACGTCTTGAGAGACACGACCTTTGTTCATGGCAAGCACAGCAATACCTTGTCGGCGACTGGCGGCGACTATTAGGGCCGAAGTGCCGGGGAAACTCTCTCTGACAGGTAAGAGAGTCACAGGCGAGGGGCTTGGCTCGACGCTCGACTGGTATGCGCCTTTTCCAGCACGCAAACGTCAGTCGCAACAAGAGGGGAGCGGGTTGCGCGGCCAGTGATTTGACCTGACGGCAAGCGCCCGCACATCTCCACTCATGGGGCCATGGGGTTGTTCTCCATCCTACGACACATTCAAGACAGCATGCAGGAAGGAGTGTCCGGCAGCAGTCCAGACTGCCAATACAATATGCCTCTGAGGATACTCTTCGTGTGGTGTCGGGTTGCGGGTAATGTGAGTCCAAGGATGAATGTGAAAATCTGGGACGGCAATTCAGTAAGCTGTTCCATTGTCTACCTGACCTTATGATACCTACTTTGATATCATCTGGCATGATAAGGCGCTGCCTTCAGTCAGAATCGTAGTCACCAAGCCCCAGAGACACGACAGGGGCTACTGCAGGCGTAGAGCTGGCAGCAGCCGCCACAGGATTGGAAGCTTCTGCTGCTGAAGAAGTGGCGGGCTCGGCTGCCTTCTTCTTGATGCCGAGCAAGGCTTTGGGATCTTTCTTTGGCTTAACCGTGCGTTGGAAGGTCGGTATCGCCGGAGGAGGCATCAGCGTGGAATCATCCTCTTCCAGCTCGTCGCCAAGCCGCCGCACGCGCTCTCCAGTGCTGCTCTGAAAAGCCATGCGCGCCTGCTCTTCCAGCTCCCGCTCTATCCTCTCTTTCTCTTCATCAACTGTTGGCTCCACGGGGGCTGTACTGACTCCACCTTTCTCGGCGCGAGCTCGTGCCGCATTGCGATGTCTAATGTCGTCTAGTGCGTCTGCGATTTGCATCTCTGTCTTCGCATCAAGCGTCTTCTTTTCGAGATCTTTCATCGCATCGCGCTCGTCTTCTTCCTTCTGGATGCGATCGAGTCGCTCTTCTTCGGTCTCTTCGGCGAGCTTCGCTTCTCGCCATACTTCAAAATTCCGCTTCGCGCCTCGTTCGCAGGTGTAGTCCATGTTCTTGGGATCAGTCTTGAAGGTGATCTCAGCAGAGCATCGTGTACACCTGATGTAGAAGCGCAAAATTGTGATGTTGTAGTATTTCTCGTCCGTGGTCTCTTTTCGAGCGTTGAATTTGCGGCCCTTGTATATGAACTCGCCGCAGGAGGTGCACTTCATGCTGAATGGGGCCATGAGACGGACTGTCTGTACTTTCGGCCCAGTCTGCTTTGGACCTCGCCGTCGCTCGAGCTTCGACGGATCGAAGTCCGGTGGATAGTACTTGGACAGCACTTTTCGCTCGGACATCTTGGCGGTATTTCTGAGAAGCGCTTGTCGCGGAGGGTAGTATCAGGTCGCGAGGGCAACTTGAAGCAGAAGTCCAAGTCATTTTGCCAAGATCAAGATCGGTCATCGGCGCGCTCCAGAAGCCTGCCCCGCTCATGGCGCTAGCATGATGGTAAACAATCGAAAGAAGCACTCACGCTCTCCTTCTTCGTTTCTACAGGTAAGTGCTGAAGGAATGAGGTCCGACTCCGGAACGTTCAGTAGGAGCTAATGAATTGCAGGCGCATATTCAGCAGCTTACAGAACATGCGGCAATAAGACCAACCCGCCATGGAGACGTTCCTAAGAAATTGGCGACAAGACGCCTTGAGTAAACACCAATATGATACAGCCATCTTTGTTGGAGATAAACTGCTAGCATTGACGAGTATGTGGCTATACACTGCAGGCAAGACTCGTACTAAGAAGTTCCCCAGACTCTGACAACGATGCATATTCACTCGCTCAAACACATTTCGCTGCCGGCAACCACACGCGCGCACTGGCATTCGTCACTCGATCCGATCTCATCCAGCGCTCATCAAGATCGCGGTACTTGGCTGCGCACTGCTATATCAAACAGAATAGGCATGAAGAAGCGCTGCAGATTCTAGGCGAGAAGAATCCGGTACATTTAGTCACAACTACAGACGCGGCGCGGAGAAAACTACAGCATTTAAGCAATGGGCTCTCCAGCAAACAGCATGGGAAATCGAAATTGCCCAGTCGGGCAGACAGAGCGGACAGAAGTGAGGAGCGAGACCGCGAGGATGCAGCCAATATCAAGCACGAGGCCGGCATGTGTTATCTGCGCGGCTTGTGCTACGCGAAGCAGAATGCTTTTGATCGGGCAAAAGAGTGCTACAAAGACGCTGTGCGGATAGACGTACAATGCTTTGAAGCATTTGATCAGCTCGTGAAGAACTGCCTCATGAGCCCAAGCGAGGAATGGGAGTTCTTGGACACGCTCAACTTCGAGACGATACAACCGGAATCTGGAGACGCGGAGATTGCAGCTGAAGCGGCAGAATTCACCAAGAATCTTTACTCCACACGGCTGTCCAAGTACACTCAGCCTGAAGTCTTCGAGACTGCCATCGAGACTTTATCATCGCACTACAGATTGGCGCAGAATCCTGATATACTCCTCGCGAAGGCCGAAATCGCCTTCACAAGCTCTCGCTATCAAGAAGCAGTCAACTTGACCAACCAAATACTGGACTCCGATCCCTACAATTTCGCGTGTCTGCCGCTCCACCTGTCTCTGCTATATCAGCTCAATCACAACCATGCACTCTTCTCGCTGTCACACGACTTGGCCGATACTCACCCGGATGAGCCATGTACCTGGCTTGCTGTAGGAACCTACTATCTGGCTACGAATCGCATCAATGAAGCTCGCTCTTATTTCTCCAAAGCCAGTCTGATGGATCCGCATTTTGGAGCTGCTTGGATAGGCTTCGCGCACACCTTCGCTGCAGAAGGTGAAAGTGACCAGGCGATAGCGGCATACAGCACCGCTGCGCGACTCTTCCAGGGCACGCATCTCCCTCAGATGTTCCTCGGCATGCAGGAGATTGCGCTCGGCAATTTGAATATCGCGCGAGAATACCTCGCTGCAGCTTTCAAGCTGTGTCAAACAGATCCGACCTTGGTCAACGAGCTTGGCGTGGTCGCATATCTGGAGGATGATTACGAAATAGCTGTGCGACATTTCGTGAACGCTCTAGAACTGGCCGACAAGACTGGTGCACCTGCAAACCAGTACGCAAGCACGCGACTAAACCTCGCACATGCTCTCCGCAAGGCGGAGAATTTCGAAGAGGCGCTCCAGCAATTTGAGGAAGTCATTCGATTGGGGTTGCGCGATGCCAGTGTGTTCGCATCCAAAGGTCTTGTACTGATGGAGCTGGATCGGTACTTTGAAGCGACTGTCGCCTTGCACGAAGCTCTGGCTATTTCACCTCAAGATCCTATTGCCTCAGATCTACTCTCCAAAGCTCTCGGTCAGCTGGAGAATGAAGGAGTACTTGGCGGCGCAGACGAGAATACGATCGATAACGCGCTACAGGAGAAAGTGTCAAGAATTCGTGGTAGCAGGCGCACCAGAAGGCGAGCGCGCATGGACCAGACAGACGATATGGATCTTGACGGGACAAATGACCCTTAGCATGGGCTTACCGAAAACCGAGATCCTAGTGTTGTACTTCCAAGACCGGCAGGTCTTGCGCCCAACGAACCCACGCCCCGCTATCCTGGACCTGTGCTGCCGAGATTTCGACTAGATGGTCGGCCCATCTATGCTCCGCCGAGAAGGTCCTTGCCTGACGCAGGTGTTGAGGCATGGTACCTGTACATCGATGATCTCGGTCACGAGGTGTGGGAACCAGAGCCATGGCAGGGACTAAGCATGGCGATGCAAATGGCACAGCCACATCGCGAGGCCTTGCACGAAATGTTACGCAACACTTCGACAGAAACAAGGTCGAGAGATGGACGAATGACAGAAGCCAATGATGGGGTTCGAGGCGAGCAGTTGCAAGGAGAGAACGCAGGTCCAGAGGTATCACCGCCAGCACTGCCACTCCGGCGCATTCCAAGTCCAATGGGTAGATGAAGGGACGAATGATGTTGGATGATCATAGCATATGCTTAGATGATCACTGCTAGGGCGGAAATGGGGGTTCTGCGTAATAAACGCTTCAGTCTGATCTCGAGTCGGTCCAGATGTATTCCGATTCTGCTGTTTGCATGATATTGATCTGGATTGCCAACAGCATGTCTTGATGCGATCAAAAGCGCGACACTGCGCGTGATGCCGGCGTGCATGCCAAGAGAATTCAATGGCACCATCGAACTCTTGTCAACAAGCACACTCTCAATTTCGCACAGCAGCCATTGACACCTCACCCAACTCTATTCCGTCCTGACTGTGTACTGCTGACCAAAAGAATGCTAATTGAGCTGCACAAATTGGGCAAAGCAATGGAGTCGCTCTGGCCAAGACCGTACCACACCCTGTACTGCCTCTGTAGCAGTAGAGCGGCACAGCAGCGCGTGCCAGCGGACGAGAGTGATTCGCGTGAAAGGTGGTATGAAAGGGTAGGTCTGCCAGCTCACACTGTGTTGCGATCCGAGCAGCTTCATAATGTTGTTCTTTCCATTCGGTCGTCATCACGCAAGCGTTGAGCATAGCAGTCTCTGTGCTGGGTCGAGCGTGTGCGTGTGGAGAAAGGCAGCACGACGGCGACGAGCACATGACATAGAAGCAGGCGGTGCAGCTGTAACACTGCCTGGAGGGAGGTATTGAGGAAGGTTGGGTGTGCAAAGTGCTGGTGGCATACGGCGCGGGCAACGTTGCTCGTTGACGCGGGAAAGACTCACGAATTTAAATTGATGACTGCCAGCCAAGGCACAGCGTGGTCGGTCACTGATGACTGCGGCACTTTGTGCGCACGGGGTTGTCTCAATGGTCTTGGAGGTGCATGGACATGTCTGTCCTTCTCCAGCTTGCGGCAGATCAAATTTGACAGCGAGCACAACAAGGGCATTTAAGATGGATTGAAGTGCGGCGTGCGACTTGGTGATGGATCGACAGAGTCCCGAGTAATATGATTGCGGTGCGACTTTGCCAAGGCGATGGACCTGCATAGATTAGTGTGCAGCCAGCGCAGCGATATGATGTAGTGCTGGAGGCGTCGCGCAGATCATCAAACGGCAGGCACGCGTCGGCGTCGGCGGGGGTGAAACGCGCAGTGTCTTGTGTGCAGGGAAGCTCCCAGGCTTGCTGATTGACGAGGCATTGTTCATTTCGTGTGGCTGTGATTGTTATCGCTGGGACAGGATCAAGATGGCACGTGGGGAGGTGTGTGTGTGTATTACCGGTATCATTCTACTGTATCAGAGGGTGCGGTGCGTCATCACGAAACCTCGCACCACGAGGCTGATGGGAAGATTCAAGGCTGGAGTTCAGCCCCTGACCCCTACCATTCTCCAGCCAAATGAGGATCTCTGCGAAAACTGGGGCTGAGCCATCAGGTCGCACTTGCCCAATGACGATCTCGGAGGCCGGCAGTGACGGGGGGTGACGGCTCCTTGCATTAGCGGCGGGACCGCTCGTCACAAAGTATCGCACGGGGCAGGCCTTCATTTACAATGGTAGACCATTGATGATTGCCGCCAGTCTTGCTGCGCACTTCACTTGCACCGCTCACTCCAGTCACTCTTTTTCCATTGTCAATCCTTAACGCGGTCTATTGTGTTGCCAAGAGGAGCCTCATAGCCGTCGTCTCATTCGTTTGTTCATATCGACAGCACACTTCACGCAAGGCGGCACGGCACATACCAGTACAGCCCCTCGCAACACAACATCACCACGCGCTCCAGCAGCGCAGCATTCGACATCGCCCTAGCTGCGCCGCTCCCGCAGTGTCCAGCATCACTTCCATTCCGCCTGGAGCGAGTCCTGTATCGCTGCTACACCTACCATGAAGACCTCCACCACCCTTGCCGCTCTGGCTCTGGCCTGCGCAGGCAACGTCGCCGCCTTCTGGCGCATGCCGTGTCGCTCGACCACCGGCATTGCGCGCATCGACCCATTGGTCTCGCCAAATGATGTCGCCGACCATGCTCACATTGTCTTCGGAGGTGGCAGTACGTGAGCGTCGATGCCGCCGCCGCATCCAGCCCTCCCTCAGTCGCGTGAACATCAGCTGACCTTCATGTAGACTTCGCTCTGAACACCACCTTTGACGGCCTCGCGAGATGCACCAACCCCGAGCACGACTGCACGTCATGCGAAGTCACTCAGGACAAGTCCGCTTACTGGACCCCACCCATCTACTTCCAGCATGAGAATGGCACCGTGGAAATGGTTCCCAATGTCGGTGGTATGCTTGCATACTACCTCTTCTACCTGGACAACGTGCAGCCATTCCCCGAGGGTTTCGCCATGATTGCCGGGAACCCATCCTACCGCAACTTCACCGGCCCGCAGCCAGATGAGGAATTGAGCAAGTGGCCAACCTACCCGAGCGATCAGTTCTTCTTGCAACAACGCGCCATCGGCTTCAACTGCTTGAACTACGCCAAGGACCCCGAAGCTTCCCTCTACCGCCACCAGTTCCCAAAGAAGGACGACATGGACGCCAACTGCCTTGACGGTATCCGTATGGAGATGGCCTTCCCTTCTTGCGGTAATGGCGAGCTCGACTCTCCCGACCACCGATCTCACGTCGCATACCCATCGCTCGTCAAGGAGGGCAACTGCCCGGACGGCTACGATCACCACTATCCATTCCTGTTCTTCGAGACCATCTACGCCACCCAGAACTTTGCTGGCATGCCCGGTCAATTTCTCATCTCCACCGGTGACCCAGTCGGCACCAGCTACCACGCCGATTTCATCATGGGCTGGGAGTCTTCCGACTTCCTCGCCAAGGCCATCAACACTTGCACCAGCGACACCGGACTGATCAGCGACTGCCCATTGTTCAACATCCAGGACGATTCCAAGGCTGCCCAGTGCACCTTCCCCACGCCAGACGCCTTTGAGAAGGAGGACTGCGAGGGACCCATGGACTCCCTCCCCGTCGGCGTCCCGATTCAGTGAGTACTTCCGGCAGTCATCCGAGCAATGACTTCTCGCTGACCATCCACTCTTTCAGGTACGGCCCAGAGCCAGCCACCAAGTATCCAGTCCAGGGCGCCTGGGGCGTGAAGACCTCGTCTCTGCCAAAGACATCTACCCCCGCAACCTTTACCCACCCATCGCTCGGCTACTCTCCCGTCAACCCGGCAAGCACCTCCACTGCTCAAGGTGGCATTATCGTCGCCTACGAATCATCGAGCAGCTCTGCTGCACCGGCAGTCACCTCTGCACCAGCGTATGCTCCACCAGCTGACCATGAAGTCACCACCACCTACATCACCAAGGGTCATGAAGTCATCGAGATGGTGATTGAGGAGACTGAGGTCACCGTCACTGCTTCTCCATCGGCACCACCTGGCTACGCCCACAAGCACAAGAGGCATCTCGAGAAGCATGCCAAGCGCCACAACAACCACTAAGATACCCCTCCATTTTCAAGTCATATGACGCGCATGTTCATAGCACGAGCGGCATTTTGGGCGGCGTAGTGGATATCCATTTTCATCGAAAGATCCACAGAGAGAGTTGGATTAGTTTTGTTAGCGACGAAAACCAGCAGGCTGGTCATCGCGAGTCACATTGTAACATACCAGATTCCACGAGCCCACGATGGTGTGATGAGGCCGACGCCATTCACCACGAAAGCATAGAATATCCAGGCAGATGTTGCCACAAGCTGACGGACAGCAATCTTGATTCACCTTTGCGCAGAATCGAATCGACTTTTTCATCGCGACACGCTCTTCCATCTTCTTTGCCCTTCCTCCGTGCTTCGCAATGAATGCTTACTCGGTCAAGTGATATCAAGGTTCAGGCTCTTTGGAGATGACCCTTGACGCCGAATGATGTCGCAGTACATTCAGACCGAAATGATATTTAGCATTGCAGTCTGAGGTACCCCGACTCTTCGCAAAAGTACGAAGCAGACTTTTTCCAAAACGACCTCCTACGATTGACGTCGGAACAGGGCAACTACGAACCCGGTCGTGTCGAATCCGACCGCATCAATCTCGCCCAGAGCTTGGACAGAATGCATTACGAAAAGCCTCACGTTTCACTGCGCATCTCTCTCATCCCAAAACAACGATGATCCACAAGAAGGTCACTGGGATGATGCACGTTTCGAGCACCTGCGGCCACGACTTGTGTCGAATCTACATTGAATTGACCGTGCGACCATCGGCAAGAATTACTCGGTACGTGATTGAGCCAAGCCGAGGAGAGCAGAGTGGTGATGCCAGTATAAGCTAGAGCATGTCTGGGGCTCGAGGATGTGGCTTAGCATGAAGAAAGACTAACTACCATCATTGTTGCATTTTTTCTTTTGGCAGGAAGTCTTGCTCTGCGATGATTTTCACTCGCTTTCGGGCCGAATGACTGTATGAATGATGAAAGATGAGAGGGCCGTCCCCGCTGGCATCGAGCATATTCTTGAGTCCGCACTTCAAGATCATTCTTTCCGAGAGTGCCTGCAGGACTAACTAATTACACTGACTCTTTCGAAAAGATGAACACCCTAGCAAATCATCAGTGCCTCCACCACGACGGCCGCAACTTTACAATAGATTTCGTGGTCTACGCTTTGACGACCGCCGTCAACTTCAACGCAAACATCAAGTTCGACGAGAAGGTCGTGTTGGTGTGAGACATGCGAGACATGCCATCTATCTACAGTACTCCATGGCTCGGCATGATAATTGTTCTCGTTCATGCATGCACGGAATGTTCTTGTTCTTGCAGATCTAACGAGCTTACCGGTGCATGTCTCAGACATTCGGTGCAAAAGAACGAACACATGTTTTATTTCTTTTTCAAGACACTGGCCATTTCGACGAGATGTTCAAAAAGTCCTGCCATGCCATGCCTTGAGGTGATCTTCTTCATACGATCAGAAATTCGACCAACGCTAAGCCTTAACCTTACAGACAGCCCTCCATCCATCATACCAACTTCAGGCACAAGGACAAGTGCGTGAGCTCTGAAATCGTCAAGGGCAAAGAAGCTCCCACTCATCGCTGCGCTCGCAAACCACTATGGGCGTTGGCGAAGAACCCGTCTGGGAAAGCCGGAAGAGAAGAGCTGATCGGAAATCTGCCTGATAACAGCCACGAGATGAGCCCGTCTACGATCCCACGACAGACTCTAGAATCGGCCCAAGTCTCAATGTGGCCAAGACCACGAGCGCTGCAGGACGTCGCTCGAAAGATTGCCAGCGACCCACGCCAGGACAAACACAGGCACCAACGCGACAGTTCACCATACCAGCCTCCAGACACGCTCCGCCGACCGGTCGTCACAGTCCAGCGCCATCGACCTTCAACTTCAGCCAAGAAAATCCCTTCCAGCGCAGTCGAGGCCGCAATGCAAAGACCGAACCCGCCGCCGAGGATTTCCTCTCACCTCCTCCATCCCGAACCGCAACACTCGTTGCGCGAGCAAACGAGCAGAGGCATGAGATTGCCATCTTGCGACGTGAGAAGAGTGATCTGGGCTTGCAAGTCCAGACTCTGAATCGTCGGATTCAGAAATTATCCGTGCTGATGGCCGTGTACTTGAAACGGAGGTCAGAGGGTGACGGAGAAGCTTGATCGAGTTTTTACGTGGAGCATGTGAGTGGGGAGGAGGATTCGTAGTGGAGGAATGACAGTAGAGAGTTTGCGCGACCAAAGGGTTTGGGCTTGCGGGCGTGGGGACGAGTGGTTGGTGTGTGTGACTCCTCGGTGCTCGTACGCTTTGCTTTGCGTGCTCAATCGCTTCAAAACTTCGTGGGGCTACCACCTGCTTGTGCAACATTCAGAGTGATTATGATTCAAAGCATAGACCTGACCCTTCGAATTCTTCTTGATTCGTCTCATGTTGGAGAAATGGGTCGCTAACGTGATGTCCCAAAACGCCTCATACATGCATTATATCCGAGCAGCGGCTGCTTGGCCTAATTTCCATGCCCTTTCAATTCTCAAATGCTCACAATACAGGCTTGGCATTGCTCATAGGCTCGCCAAGAGGTGCAAGGACAATGTCAAGCTCAAGCTCATGCGTTGCTGGGCCACCTGGGCCCTTGTGAGGTGGCATATTCTCTGGCAGCTTCTCGAGCGGTGCAAAGTCAACAACGAGATCATCTTTGACGGCGAACACCGTGTCGGTTGCCAACCATGGATCGTCTTTGGGATAAATTTCTAGATTGTGTCAGCGAGTTTGTCAAAGAACGAAAGAAAAAGAGGCCGTGAAATTGCTTACGAGTGATGCAAGGCTTGTACCCATCCTTGGTAACCTGTACGGGACCGACGTTAGCATTTCATACTTGACAACTTTAACAAGCGCCATACCATAAGATGAATGTGTGCCTGCGATCAAGGTCAGCAAACGTTCCCAACAGAAAGGATAACATGAAAAGACTGTACCGGACGCATTGGGTGTCTGAGTTGAAAAAAAAAGAGGTTAGCATGTGGTCGTTGACATGAACAGCAGGGGTCCTGTACCGATCTATCGCCTGTAGCAAAGCATATGAAGGCCCATCTGCTCCATGGTCAACATGTGTCTACGATAGTATGAGTTGGAAAATAATTTCTTACCAGTCGGCAAAGAGTACGCTGTTGGCTTTTTGAAAAAAAAAGAGGAAAAAGTCAGCAAAGGTCTCCCAGACACCACATGCGCCTTGAAGCCGTCACTCACCCTCAAGCAGTAAAGTCTGTACTCCCCATTCTCATCCGTCTTGAACTTTCCACGCAGGTTGTTATCACTCTGGTTCTCCGGATCCTGGAAGTCGTATTTGCCATTGCTGCTCGCCTGCCACATATCAAAAGTAACACCCGGAATCGGCTTCTTGGTCTTCAAATCCCGGATAATACCATGCATATACGTAACAATACCATCCTTCGGCGGGTCCTGAATAATCGACTCTCCAAGATTCCTCCAAGGAGCATTAGGACTCCAGAACGGACCCAAGATCGCGGCAGAAGTCGGGACATAATCTGGCTCATCGACTTGAACGTAATTGGCGATCTCGGTCACGAGAGATTCGAGACCAATGATGTCCGATAATCTGTGCATCTCATTTCGCTTGCCGTTCGATTCTGCCCAAATCTTGCCGGTCTCGTTGAGGAACTTCACGCCTGCGAGCCATTCTTCCGGCGTGAGGTCTACCTCTCGTGCGAAGTCGTGGATGTGGCGTGTGAGCGAGGCGAAGATTTGGAGCATGCGTGCGCTGGTTTTGGGGCCGCAGGTTTCGATGACATGTTTGGTGAAGTTGGGATCGTACTGACGTCCGGATCCTTGGGGGATTTTCTGCTCGTTGGTCTGTGGGGTGGCCATGGCGGCTGGATGTACGATGTAGATCGTCCAGAGTCTGTGGGAGTGTTCGTTCGTTGCTTGACGGGGGGACAGGAGGGCTGCACTGGTAGCTTTTTGCAATGCCACGAAAGCTAGAGTGAGGAAGAGAAGGATGATGCTACGAGACAGGCGTACACGAAGGAGTCGGACATGTATATGAACACTCGCCTTTGTCTATGTATTTACTGCAGGGTCACGGGAAGCTTACGGCCAGAGCTACGGCAGATGTGTCGGTGCAAGTAGTTCGTGGTGTCGGCGTGTAGGCGAGCGAGCCAGAGCCAGAGCCGCGCGCGTTGCCGTGAGCCAGATCTGGTGAGCCATGTATCATAGTGGCCATTGACATTCGAACGAATCATCAGCAAGGGCTTTCGTGCTTTCGCCGGCTGCGGGGTCCAGAGAGCGGAGCGAAGGTGGGCGCCGATGTCCTTGTCAGTTGTCACGCCTCAGACATCGGTCCTGAGCGGTGGTGTTGTTCGGTGGAACAAAAAGTGCGTGGAAAAGTCTTTATCCGGTACTTGAGCACGGCAGAAGTCAAGACACCGGACACAGCCAGATCTGACAGCACGTGACTTTTCGTTTGGCAGAACCATGTCTCCATTCACGCAAGCCAATGCACCTCGACCAGGAGCTCGAAGCATACGAGTGCCGCTTTACTACACAGCTCGCACAGACTCAGAATCCTCTGCGGAGCATTACGAACTTCCATTCATGTGCCATGATCAGTCTATCTTCCGATCGATGAGATGCTCCAACGCTATGCTTCAAACAAATCCATCCGCCTTTTATCAATACACCTGTTCCAATCTACCTTCGATTGAAGTTGAGGTATCTACTACCAATGAATAGCAAGACCAAGTTGCTGCCGACAAAGGCGACCATGATGCCAAAGTCTCGCCACCGGGTCCCGAATGATATTCCGAGAGGCTCGTAGAACTGGTCGCCCACGCCGTAAGCACAGTATGAGCAGTCAGAAGTCTGGTTGTTGAGTAGGTATCCTGCGCCACCAGCATTGAAGAAATCGCGCATGTAGTCGCCGCAGGTCTGGCCAGCTGGTGCTGTGAAGCGGTTGAATTCGGCGTCGGTACATTCAACGGCTTGGCCGTGGAGCTCATTGGACACCAATCCGGAGATGAGGCGTGTTAGCCTACGAAGACATTGTCAGCAGGACGGATGGTCAGTGATGTTTGAAAGGTACTTACGGATCAAGCTCGTAAAGCCAAGCACGCCAAAATCCAGGAATTTGTGGCTTGGGGATCGTGACACCACAAAACAGTGCGAAAATGATAATGACGAACGGATTTAGCAATACAGCGATGAAGGTGCTCGGAGTCAGAGCGGAGATTGTCTGTCCAAGGGTGACCGAGAAGAGCTCTGTGACCAAGACCATCAGGAAGTTGTACCCAGCTCGACTGGAAGCTGGATTGAAGCCCGGGCAGTAGTACAGCGGCAGGAAGAAGCCGACGGCACAAAGGATGCTGTAGGGCATCTCTGCGATGACCATGCTGACTGCAAATGGAAATTGCTTATATGTCTTGCTGGCGGCTTCGCGATAGTAGATCAAACGGCTAAGATCGTACTTGGGCTCGACTTGTGCCAAGATCAGGGCCGGCAGAACTGTGACCTGGAAGATGATGAAGACGCGATATTGTAGCGAAGTGCGAGAGTCGTCCAGCTGCAAGAACATGAGACCGCTGAGCAAGGCGATGATGACGTGATTGAACAGCCGCGTGAATCCGTAATTCGGTGATCTCCAGAAGGCCTTGTTGGTTCGAGAGGAGACAAGCTTGATCTGATGCCAGAGCGGCGTGGCGAACTCCTTCTGTTCGACAGGTGGAAGAGAGCCGACCTCTTTGATACGCTCCTCCTTGATGCGGACAATTTCAGCTTTCGTAGTAGCCAGCTCCTCAGATTCTTGCCAGATCTCGCCCCAGTCCTTGTCGCCGATGCGAGGAGCCTGTCCAGCTCCAATGGCGTCCAGCATCCACTCTGCTGGGTTAGCATTTGATGGGCAGACGGCGCCATACTTGTAGAAGTATTCTCTCAGAACTGCAGCATCCTTGCCAATGTCACCAAAGTAGACAGTCTCGCCACCACGCTGAAGCAGAAGCAGACGATCAAAGTTCTCAAAAAGACTGGCGTTTGGCTGATGGATTGTGCACAAGATGGCTTGGCCAGCTGCCGCAAGCTTCTTCAAAAATCGGACGATGTTGAAAGCACTCTGCGAGTCCAGACCCGAAGTAGGCTCATCGAGGAAGAGCAGCAGCTCAGGCTTGGCTGCAAGCTCTACGCCAATGGTCACTCTTTTGCGCTGCTCAACTGCCAGGCCGGCCTCTGGGCTTCCAATGATCGCATCGGCAATGTCTTCCATTTCCAGAAGAGCGATGATCTCCTCGACATAGGCATACTTCTCTTCTCTTGGCGTCTCGTACGGCTGCCTTAGGTCTGCAGAAAAGCGCAGCGCCTCGCGCACGGTCTGTGTGCCTTCGTGCACATCAAGTTGCTCGGCATAGCTCGTACCACGCTGAAAGGCAGTACCAGGAGGCTTGCCGTCGATCAGTTTGTCTCCACTAATTACTCCGATATTCTTCCGAGACGCCAACACGTCGAGCAGCGTAGTCTTGCCTGCACCAGACGCTCCCATGAGAGCCGTGAGTTCGCCAGGCTTGACATATCCGTAAATGTTCTTCAGCAACCGAAGTTGCCCACTTGGCACGGGCACATCATAGCAGATGTTTTCCCAGGTCAAAACTGCTTTCGAAGCAATCGACAGCTCCGAATCCTGTGCGGAACCCTTCTCTCGGGCCCTGTTCTGCTTCTTCTCTTGGAGTGCAGCGTTCAATTTCTTTCGTTCGCCATCTTCTTTGGCAAAGAACGTGACAGTCTTACCTCCTGCCCCCCATTTGATGTATTCTCCCAAGAACACATTAGTAACCAGGAAAACCGTGACAAGGACTATTATTATTCCCCAGTTCCTCCAGAGATCGCTCGGAGCATACGTGAATGCAGTTTCAATGTAGGACGACCCTGAGACCGTTGCACTGCCACCAGTACTGCCAGCAAGAGTACAAGTCTGGTGCTCAATGTCTCCGTAGCCGGGCCCATACGGAATCAAGTAGCTTCCTTCGCATTGTAGATCAAGCCTCGAGAACTCGTTTGCCATCAGTGCAGAGAAGCCAAGACCGAGTGCATTGATGTAGAAGATCCATCGCAACCAAACTTGCTGTGACTGATACTGAATCAGATAACCAGAAGTCAGCACGAACAATGTAATAATCGTTGCGGCGAACTTGATGGCGCTGTCGAAGTCGGGACATAGACAACCGACCGTTCGGAAGAACAGCGTAATGGCCAAGTATCCCGAAATGATGACCAAAAAGAATGTGAAGAACGCTCCTGCATCATAGACCAGACCACACATGAAGTAAACCATGATTGAGAACACCAGGATCTGCACAGATGCAAAAGCCAAATCGACACAAATCTGGCCAATCCAAAGCGCGCTTGGTCGGTGAAAAGTGTAAGCTCGATGTTTGTTGATGATGGGTCTACCAAGCATGGTTGATGCCAGTTCGCCGAAAGCCTGAAAGCAGTTGAAGAGCAATGCGATGAATAGTACACCACCACGCGTGAAGGCACCAGCAGAAGTCTTTGGAATCTGTAGCCAAACGGTACCGAGGACGATAGCAATGACGATGGAGGTGATCCACGATACGATGAGCGAGAAGCGATCCTGCCATTTAAGGATGAATTGCCGCTTCATTAAAGCCCAGACCTGGAGGTGGAAAGGAATGCTATAAACGCTCTTCTGGGGCGCGTGACGCTTACCTTGGAGAACGGCGGTCCTGAAATCTTCGTAGACATGCTGTTCCTCCTTGACTCTCACTTGCCATTTCTCCATCTCGTCGCGCAGTTGAATTGCGTACTTTGATTGATCGAAGGCCTCGACTAGAGCATCAGGAGTGGAAGGCACATTTGAGCTATCGCGACCTTCCTGATATTCTCGTTCGAAGGGATCAGTACAACCAGTCAGGTAATCTGGCGTAGTCTGTCGTGGTTTTGGAAGGAAGCCAAGACTTTCAAAGTAAGACCGTGCCTCTTGAGCTGGGCCGAAGAAGACTTGTCGTCCTTCGTCGATAACCATGACTTTGTCGAATTGCGAGTAGATGTTCTCTGAAGCTTGGTAAAGCGAGACGAAGGTAGTGGTATGGTAGATATTAGTGATGACACGCAGAGATTTCGCGTAGTCCAATGCTGTCGACGCATCCAAACCACGGGTACTGTTGTCATGACTGCAGACCGCGCCGCCAGTAATCATCATCTCTGCAATGGAGACACGCTTTCGCTCACCTCCAGAGATGCCTCGCACAAAGGGATTCCCGACGATGGTGTTCTTGGTGTGCTCAATGTTGAACATTCGAAGCAACATATCGATGACCTTGTCCTTGAACTCGCCCACGCTCAAACCGCCAGGCCGCTTTCCAGGGACTTTTGTCTCCAGCGCGAAGCCAAGAGTTTGACCAACGGTGAGCGTTGGGTGATGCGTATCATCTTCTTGACAGTAGACTGCTTCGCCACGATAGCGCTTCTCGAATTCTTGTGCGGTGAATGGTCCGTAAAGCACTTCGCCCTCGATGTTTGTGTATCCGAATCGCTGATTTGCAATGATTTTGAGGAACGAAGTACATCCAGAGCCGGGCCTGCCGAGGACCAAGACCATCTCACCGGGTTTTACTACACCGTGAAAGTTCGACAGGATGTTCACTTCCTTGCCTTTCTTACCCAACCCAAACAAGCCCAGCGCGAATCTGATCGGAAAGCCAAAGAAGCCAGTGAAGGCATCCGGAAAGGTTTGGACGAAGATCTTTGCGCCTCCCATTCCTTTCACGGTCAATCTATCCCAGATGACACCAATCTGCTTATGCTTTATGCCAGTCTCTTCTTCCAGCCGCTTATTGCCCCGGAGCGTGTCCTCCAGATCAAAAGGCTCGTCGTCTTCGCTCGTGGTGGGAGACTCTGCTTTCTCCAGATCCGTGACTGTATTCTTCTTGTCGCTCCTCCGACTCTGCGTGCGCGACAATTGCCTTTGAGCTTGGCTTATACCACTGATCTCTCGCTGCAGAGTTGCGAATTCTCTCTGCGCATATGCGACGTTTACACCATGGCCAGATCTCGCCGTCGACGACCGCGACGACACGGGCGCATAGTCATCATCGTCCGAAGTTCCTATGGCCAGGGTATCTCTATCCGTCTCTACCTTTCCCTCGACCTTTTGATGTTCTTCGACGGCTTCGATGCCAAGACTTGCCTCTTCGGTCGGAGCATTCGAGGAAGGCTCTTGTGCATTGCCAGTGATGGGTGCATGGCGTGCATGTGTATGTGCAGGATGGTTCGAGTGGAAGAAGTGCTCGACCTGTTCTCCAAGCGTTATGTCGCTGTCCATTTCGGCCCCAGCCGACGAACCCCAAGTGCTCGCACGGTTCAGCTCTGTGTCAGATTGTGTTTACACGGTGGCCAATGATAGAAAGAGAGCTTCGATCAGATGTCAATAGTAGTCCAATTTTCTCCAGCAAAACGATGTGCAGGCGGAGAGAGAGAGAGAGAGATGAGACGAGAGACAAGAAAGCCAAGGCCAAAGAAAGAGTCGTATATGTTTGTTTGCGAGGAATACTGCATTCGGCTGCTGCGCGCGTACTGTGGACCTCGCATAACCCGTGCATTTCGCCGCGGCCATTCCATTCGCTTCACCCTCGCTAGTACTACCGCTCACTCTAGGCTCTAGCATCTCGAAAAGAGGCACGATTCCGCGCAGTGGGACCAGAAAAAGACTTCACTTGCCGGCTCGACCTTGCCGCGCCGGGACCAGGGAAGATGAACAGCCGTGCAAGTTGCAAGGCATCGGCACACCAGCATACGCATACCGTACGCATACGCTCGCTCCTAACTCCGCCTGCATGCCGTATGTACAGTATGCACATTGCATTCCCCACTTGCTAACCGAAAAAGAGCTGTCGGTGTTGAACGATGACCGTCCATGATGAACACTTGACAGCGATTGCTATGTAGGGCTGATGTGATGCACGTTATGAAAGTGCTAATGCTTGCTGTGTTGCAAACCTCAAACGATCCATAAGGTCAACGATAGGCGCAACGGTATGCAAGGCACTGGCATGACAGCTCAACCACCGGCGACGATGCTTCTATCGCCCGCCGATCCCGAATGTTCACTCGATTCAGAGCTCCAGAGCTCCAGATTCCAGAACACAGGATTCGATGTTACGGGCAGGCATACGCTGGTCAGGACGTTGTTTGGTAAGCTCAGAAGCTTGCACATTGCGTTATGAGTCCGAATAGTTATGAGTACACACTATCTACACTGCTACTGTGCTTCATAAAATCGTAATAACCTAATTCTTTTCCGAGCCGGTCTCTTGATGAACCAATTTGCGCCCGTGTCTCGTAGCACAAGATAGGCCAGCAACGCGGCCGCATGGCTGTCCCGTGCCTCTGCCTCCGCCGGCTGTTGGATCACCCCGAGGAGCGTCCCACACAACGACAACTCGACGACCTTCATATTAGCAATCAATTCCGAACCCCGATTGTCCAATCATTAATCTCTGCATGGCACTGCAATTGGCATTGGAGATTTATGCCAATATTTGTGATGCATCTGCATGGATCGCTGTTGTTCAGCGGTGTGCACACTGCAGGACAGCAACACGCTGGGCTCTTGAACCAGGTCCAGCCCTGTGCGGCTTCGCGTATCTGTCCCCTCGTGCCGTCCGGAGTGTGCACTGTGCAATTGACCAGGAGCTTGCACGTGGTTCTACATGGCTCTGCATCGGACTGTTCATCGAGTCACTGAATGGTGTCTCTGAGACGTCTCGCTGAAATACGAGTTGCAAAGATCCCGGCTATGCTGAGTCACACCTGGTCAGGTTTACGACTTTTCGGTCTCGGAGCGGTCGTGGGTACTGGGCGCACGGCGCATCTGTTCGTCTTGGTCGCTCCTGCCAACACGCGCTAGCCACTGTTCTGCCGAGTTGAGCGTTGCTTGGAGCACACCAGAGACTTGGCTCATCATGTCCAAGCCTTCGGCCGCGAAATGAATCATACGCCGCGCATTACGACTTGTCTCGGAATCTGCGTACTGTTGATCCGATACGACACGCCAGCGCTGTGGGAGTGACATGAGCTGACTCCTTACGAATTCGCGCGCATTCTCAGGCAGTGCACCTCCAGCATACGTCGAAACGGCGTCGGAAACCTGACGCAACCGCTGCCAGATATCATCGCACGTCCTCTTGATGTGCTCGGCCAGTCTTCTTGCATCCGCAGATCGTTCAGGTGTGGCAGGTCGCTGTCCTTTCTCCAAAGACGCATTGTCATTTCGATATTGCTGTTCCCGCGTAGTCTCATATTCTCGCAGAATCGACGACAATGCTTCCATCAGGTTCTGTACGTGCAGAGCGGAATCCTGCAAAAGCCTAAGACACAACTTCAAGCTATTTCGCGAAGCGTTGCTCAGGGCCACTGAGAGTCCAGATGTTGTTACAAATAATTGCGAGGACCAGCTGCGACCATTTGCAGGTCGCACCCGCATTTTCATCTCATGAGAATATCGTCCTTGCCCCACGGGACTAGCCTCCTCGCGATATGAGGGTGGCCTGCTGGATCCGTAAGGTGGCAGTTGTTCTTCTTGGCGCTCTCTGGTCAGATCACCATTCTCCAAAGCAGCGTCACTTTTGCCATCGCGACCTTGCTCGACGTCGCCCGGTCGGCGGGCGTCTAGATATCGCCGCACTTGGTTATCAAGGCCTGTCTTCTCTCCCACTGCGTTCACAGTATTCACAAGCGGCATTCCCACATTGCGCTCCACAAACCCCGCGCTATTGCGAACGAACCGCGGAGAGTAGTATTTGGTGGTAGAATAAGCTGCCAGAGACGTCTTGATTGTCCCGCCGACCCAAGGATGCGCCTGGGCTATGAGCTCCAGCAAAGGCTCAGGCTCGTCCGAAAGTCGAATAGCATTGGATATGTGCGCGCTCTGCCCTCTCCCGCCGTGCATTAGACCTACTTCTCATTAGCAATCTTACAATCGCGATGTCTGCCCAGCATTGAAGCTGCTCACTTGGGTTTCCGAGTCCAGATAGGGCCTCCGCAGCGAGACGCACATCTGGATCTTCCATTGACACACTCGTAGACCGCGCCGTCCTGTCTTCCGTGCTCATTACGCTTCCAGTCTCCACTGAACTGGCCATAGATACGTCTGTTGTCCCTCTGTGTACTCCATTTCTCAATGCATGACCGGGGTCTATTCGTGGCAGACTCCTAACAGAGGTAGGTGATCCAGGATGATTGCTCACTTGCGGCGAAGACATGCGCTCAAAGTCTGGACTAAGGACAGTCTTCAGATCTGGCAGTGTGATGTCATTCGGTTGCGGCATTGGCACATGTCTGGGCACGCTGGGCCATTCCACAGTTTCGGGCGAGAGAGAGGCCAAAGATGGCGGTCGCTCCTGAGTGACTTCCATCGCCTTGGATCAGTGCATCACACCCAGAGAGGTCAGCTGTTGTCGACGTGCTGGTGTCGCGGATCGTATTTGTGGTGCGACGCAAACATAGAACCGAGGAGAGGATTGTCAGCAGGAAGAAGCAGAAGAAGCGCAGTGCCGCGCATCATGACCAGCCGGGGCACGTTCTCGTCTGAGGAATCGACAACGTGCGGCATGTGACAGGCGCTCAGCGAATCAGAGCTCTTCGCTCTCGGCTACGGGTCAGCGGTGCTCAGGCAAACAAGGTTTCATATGCAAACTCGGCGCGGGAGCCAACCTAGTTCTTGCTGGCAATCTCATCAGCTTGCATGTGAAAGCGCTTTGTCGTCCTTATATTGAACAGAGAACAACAGAATGATAAGAAACTGATATGGCACCGATTTCGTAACAGCACTGCGGCAGTCAGTTTGCGGACCGCACAAGCGAGATGCCATTGCAGAAATTCGGAGAATACTTTTCTGTCGCAACACAGGGCGATAAGAGCAGCTACGAGCAACTTCTCCTCATCTTGTCTTGGGTACGGTACCTGCCTTCGCGGGGCACTTCCGACCTCGCATTATACACCTTTTGCCGACAGCCTTGTGAAATGTCATCCAGGCTTGCTTTCATCGTGGCTGGACACAACATTCTCATTGATGACCACAGAATCTCCAGGATATGATAGCCCAAGAGACACGGCGAAATACAGGTATGTGCTGATTCCTCTCTAGGGGCTTCGTGTCAATCCGTTCGGCACTTGGTTGTGGCTGCGCTGCTGCAATGAATCTCCTCGTAGAAGTGACGATCATTAGACTTTGAGGGTCTTCGATGCCGGCGACCAGAGGCGCACTACCAGAGATCGTTCACGCCTGACCACGTGTGCGCTCGCACGATAATAATGGCATGGCTACCGAAGTCTGTTTGGAGCCTCCCGGATTGAACAAGCTGCAATGCCCAATTCGCAGCAACATTGAGCCCATGCGGGCGGTCATAGCTACTCGCAAGACCTGGGAGAGATTTTGCATGTTAGGACCATCCATCAGCAGATCAGATTATGCCGTTCGGCAGCTATGCTTGCCGAGGTGAGTGTCACGACAGGTTAAACCAGTTCCACATGCAAAAGAAACAGACCGATGCCATGAGTCTGGGAAGCTGAAACCTTCATATCCGCACCATATCCTCTCGAGGTGTCTCTCAGTACATTCTGCAAATTCTCGACGGTGTTCGAGCAATGGACTGTGGTGCAAGCCTCTAGTCCACAGCTCGTGTCCTTGGGCATGAAATTCATTTGTTGTCGCAGGCCTGTGATGTCTCACACAGCCAAAAAAAAAAAAGGTTCCAGAGCATACTGGGTTCAATGGCATGTGCTCTGCACTGACGAGGCCTCAGGGCGTCAAGCGTCAGTGCAGTCAGGCCATTCGTGCCTCGGGAAACTTGGCTCAAGGTGCGATTGACATTCGAAAATGGATAGATCTCGCCCTAATCACAGTGGATGTGCGCAACCAGCACGACCTCGGAGTAATCTTGCCATATCCTCTCCTCTTCTTGCATAGTCACAAGCGTGCCGAATCGTAGGCGTATAAGGGCCCGCATCGAGAGGCAAAGCGTGATATTGACATCGGCTGGCTCAGGAAGAGGTCGCAGAAACGCACTCGCATGTCACATCGTCCAGTCTGTCCATCGAGCAGGAGTTGATGAGCTTCTGCACCAGTCTTTCTGGAATTGGGAGGAATCGTCCAGACCTGCTCATACACCTGCTCATATCATGTATTCGCCCTGTGGGCCATCCTTGCAAATTGGCAGTTGTGATCTAGACGGAAGCAGCGATAGAACACAATTCGTTTCTTGCCGTCTCTTCGAGATGAGAAGACATACCGGTGTTCATTGAACCACTTCGGGCTCCAATTGTCGACACAGACGAGCTACAGGCGCAATTCAGCAGTCCATTATCGAGAAGTTGTCGATTGCGAGGTTTTGTTCAAGTAGAGGGTTGTGTCGAGCATCCATCCTTGAGTGTTGTGCTATCAGTCTTCGTCATTGGCCATTGCGCATGCAGCCCACTCGGAGCAGAGTTTGTGGCATTGATAAGACATGCATAGGGTACGAAGGGGCATGGCACTTGTTCTGTTGTTCGCTGCCAAAAGGGCACAGTCAGTGTCTTTACATGGTGTGCTGTACTTGACGATGAAGTCGTCTAAGGTCTCCAGTGTAGCGAGTCGAAGGGTGTCATGCACTATTCTGGTCACCCGGTGGTCGTTTTCTTGGCTAGCACGAAAGAGGACAACACAAGACTAAGGTAAGAAGCACTGCCACTACTGTATTTCAGCCTTTTCAGGCTGGCCGTGAGGGTCGATCAATGCTGACCAAGAGTTCTTGCGGTGTCGAGCTTCAGAGCCCCGGTATGCCGAAATCAGTGAGTGCAGCAAACGAGCGTGTAACAGCTTTCAACGGTCATATAATCCATAATCATAATGTTGACATGTTGTCGACGAACGCATCGCGCTTTGCCTTGTTGTCTGCCGTCTTGCCGGGCACCTGGCTCGCATGTTTGCCAGGGCGGGCAGGAGGCAGGAGTCACTTCCGACAGCCGTTGTCACGCTAAGTAGAACTATACTACATCTCGACGACATCATCTCGTGGTGGGTCGATCTCCTGAGCAGACAGCAACGTCAGCAACGTCAGCAACGTCCGCCCTGGCTGCGAAGAACGCCGTTCGGCAAGTATTTGTCGCGCAGTAGACGCAGCCCCGTGGCTCATTCCAGAGACAACATCTCGCAGCATGCGTGGCCGGTGAAGAGATGGAATCTTGTCGCTCATTTTCTTGTTTTCTTTTCGACCAACTGACAACATCCTCCCCTTGACTAGCCTGGCCGAATGCAGTATATACGATGGAGCAGGAACGTTGATCTTCACCTCAACGCCGAGCTTTGTAACCTTGCAACTCATGGACGACCCACTCAAGCCACAGCCTCGGAGAGTTCTTAAGGATAATTCTTATCTCGACGTTCTATTTTCACCACAACATCAGATCCTACTTCTGCTGCAGCGACAAATCACGACCTGCCAAATTGTCATGTCATGATGCCCCTCATACAGTAGCAACCAACACGTGCTCCGGCCGCCGACTCCTGCTTTCCGTTTCCTTCCACAAGAAGACAAATGAGCGAGAAGCGAAGCCGGCCTTTCGTGCTGACTTGCTCGGAAGTCTGATGACATTGGATTGAATCATTGAAGTCCTGCAAGTTGCACTTCGACGCGGACGCTGCGCTGGCATACGGTACGGCATTCTGAAGACTACAACCAGTCGCAATGGACAAGTGAGAGCTATGCTCTCTGAAACTCCGAGCATCAGCTTTTGCGAATACTGCTGATAGCATGCGGTAGTTAGCTGGGATAAACTCGTACATGAGTGCCCGGTGTCTCGGTACGCAAAGTCTAACTTAACTTCTCTTTATTACAGATCGTGTAAGGTCTGAACGGGCATGCACAAATGTGGGTATCCTTGACGATCATCCTTTCACATTTTGGGAATTCACTGTTGAGACTTTGACTAGCGATAGATACCACGCGCGAAGGAGCCGAGTCATGCTCCTCGCTAGCATCTACACTGGTACCCTGTTGCTACTCATGGCATTTGATCGTCGATCAAGTAGCCCTGAAATGTCAGAACAAGGAAGTAAAGCGAAGTATATGTAACTCGAGACACTGGCGTCGCTCTTGAGGATTGAAACTCAGCAGGCTTCAGTGCTTTTCTCATTCGTTCATTCACTCAGTCATTCGTTTATGATAATTCAGTCACTCCTTTACAATGAAGTTCTCCCCGGCTCTTGCTTTGCCGGCACTCGCTGCTGCGTTCCCTGGAGTGTTCAAGGATCGCGGACTCACCGACGACCTCAATGTCCTCGTCGGCGATGTAGAAGGTCTCTTGGGATCCGTCGCGTCTGGCATTGATCCCGACAACTACCGACCCGAGCCAGAATATCCATTTATCGCACCTGGCCCAAACGACAGCAGAGGTCCCTGCCCTGGACTGAACCTGCTTGCCAACCATGGATACCTGCCGAGAGACGGCCACGTCAATGGTGCTCAGGTTCTGGAAGCTGTCTCGCGGGGATTCAACATGGCAGCGGATCTTGCGACTGTCCTGATTGTCTTCGCTGTGCTTACGGACGGTGACATCGAGACTGAGTCCTGGTACCTGGGTACTGCACCCACCCAAGTTGGTGGCCTGAACCGCCACTCTACCGTCGAAGTAGACATCTCTCCAAACCGAGAGGACTACTACCTTGGCTGTGGCGACAACCACCATCTCTCGTCGCGTATCTTCAAGCAAAATGTCCAGTTTGCAGCTCAGGACCCCGAGAAGCAGTTCAACTACGATGTTATGGCAAGACAGTAAGTTGCTATCTAGCAATACTACCTTCGCCGACGAGCAAATGCTAACACCGAGATAGCTATGGTGCGAACAGCAGGTTCAGCCAGCAGTACAACCCATACATCTACTACTTCCCCTTCCCATCGATCGTCAGCGTTGTGGCGTTCAACTTCTACCCAGAGTACTTCTCCAACGGAACATACGGTTTTGGAGGTGTTGCCAACTACGAGTCTATCTCCTCCATCGTCGGCGCAAAGTTCGACAAGGAGACTGGCAGCTTCGAATACGTCCCAGAGAGATACCCAGAGCAGGGCTGGTACCGGCGTGCTACCCCATACGGTGCCATTCAGGCACTTACTGATGGCTTCACCCGTATCTACCCAGCCGTAAGTGTTCTCAACCTACGTCTGCGAACATCACTAACATCTTACCAGAACCCTGTCCCAATGCCAATCGCCCAGCTCGGCACACCAAACCTGAACGTCTCAACCATCTTCTGCGATATCTTCATGGGCCTCAACTCCATCACCCCACTCCCTCTTGCCGGGGAGGCCGAGGCAGTCGACGCAGGCATCACCTGGGCACTCGCCAAGTTAGGCGCCGTCGGTCTCACGGGAACCATCTTGGGATGCCCAACGTCCGCCATCAGCACCAACTACCTCTACCCTAACAGCACCACCATCGGTGGCCCACTCGGCCCTCCACCAGCTGTTGTCGCCAACGCTGGAAACAACGTCTACAACAAGACCTACTTCACCACTGCCCCAACCACGCCACAATGCAACCACGTCTCTGCGCCAGGCGCCAAGAAGGGCGGCTTCGGCGGCTCAATGGGTGCTTCTCCTCTAGCTGTCCAATAAGTACGCATCACAACGAGACATTGGACAGTGGCATCTGCTAACGAGAAGTAGCTCGTGGTAACATCGTAATGAACCCTGTCTACCTGGTATGCGTCTGTACACAGGTTTACTTCGAGCTGGACGATTGCGCTGCTTGCGTCTCGCAGTTCAGATTCGGTGGTTTTGCGACCTCATGCATTTGACGACCGATGGGCAGAAGTTGATACATACATGTGGAGTAGATGTGCTCCTTCAGGATTCTCGCAACAGCTTCGGGTTCTTCAGGAAGTGATCGGAAGCAGATTCTGGTCCACTGAAAATGAAACCGTACTGATTGAAGTTGTCTGTTTTTCGTCTGAAAGTATCTCTTATTGTCAGACGAGTGTTTCATGCCGAGTAGAGAGTTCTTGTTCTTTGTCCGTCAATAGCGAAACGAATTTCGTAATGCATTACCTCTTTTGTCTACAATCCTCACACAGGTCTGCTCGTAATTTAATTTTTTTTATTAGTGCGTAGGCTGCGAGGGTACCAAAGTAAACTGCTGCTCAGGGAGAACAAGGAGCCTGGATTGCCACACGGTGCGAGCAAGACAACAGACGCAGCGCCAAGCGATTCACATGCTGCGCTTGCAACCCGCTTCTTGTGCCGCACGGTCCTGACTCTGCCGACTTTCCACCACAGAATTCAGACACTCGCTTCAAGAACAATAGGCAGGCCGCAAAATGTATCTCAGCAAGGCCATTATCCATGGTATGTCCCAATTGAGTTCGAGTGTGCGCTCCCTTTTAGTGACTCGATAGGTTTTGCGGCGCTGCAAGTCGAGGTGATGGAGATAGGGAACTCCACCGCAATGGTTAAGCCTGTTACGATGCCGCTTGGAACCGACTTCTGGTACAGCGCTGGCCCGGGCATGCAACTTGGCGACATCCATTTGCAAGAAGTGCACGTTGACCACGCCCCACTCGTGTCGCCGCCGGTCGAATGTGTATCAACGTGGCACTACATCGACGGAACCTTCATCAAAGGCGAAGAGTTTGGCCAAGGGCAGAGCACCTCGCCCTATCGCATTCTTCGAAGTGGCATCGTGAAGGACGTGCGAATTACATGCTCGACGAACTAGATGGTGCTCAATCCGGCTCAGACTGTGCTCGTGCGTGTCAGCTGATTTGAGCGTAGGCATGCATCAGCCTGAACGTAGAAACGTAGCGATACCGGACACCTGACAAGCTCGCAGCAGTGAGGAGGGAGGACGGCGTCGAAAAGATATTGCCAGTCTCCACGTCGTGCACTCCATCGCTCGACAGTTTCGTGACTCTCAAACCCTTTCGAACTGGGAGTGACAGCTTTGAGGGCATGCACTCCATTTTTGGCAGCGGCGAAGGCATCAAGCAGCCACTCGTAGGGTTCCGGTATCATCAAAGTCGGAGAGTACGGGATCGTCATCAAGTATTCGTCGGAATTGCGAGTCTCGAATTCAGAACAGTCCAATGACCAGCTTGCCAGCGAGCTCTGAGGTTTCCCATGTTGTATATCAGTCAGCATGCCAAGGTAATAGGGGAGGAACAATAACAGGTAGCTTTTAAGGGCACTGATTCAGGGCTACTGTTACAGACTTATTCAGTCTGTTACATACTAACTTAGGGTTACTAACAAGGATATATAAAGGTTGACTAGTTAGCTACCTTCTATAGTATATACAATTTAGTAGGCAATTCACGAATGTCTCGGTCTATACCATTAATTTATAATAGGTTATGAGCCCGGCGCTCTAAGCTTATCCTATCTAAGAGAACAGACTAAGAATTGTTATTATTAAGAAAGGCAACTATAGATTAAGTAGAACTACTAGAGTTAATAACTAAGATTAGTCTACCCTATAGTACTAGCCTAAACAAGTATAATTAGAGGATCTAAATAGAAAGATCTAGCTAAACAATAAAATAGCGTATAAGGACAAATCCGACAACAAGATCCTTAAGAAGGGTACTAACTTTCATGCTTAGAAAACTATCCTAGAAGGGGAGCTTATTAAGGAAAAAGTCCTTAGATATATCTTTCATAATCTGGAATAGTGTAACCTAGAGGTCATGCTAACTAGAGAAGACTATTAAGATACTATAATAGTTGTAAACGACACTCTATAGGTACTAGTCTTAGCTAAAACTAAATACAAGCTAGTACTAAAGGAATTTATAGAGGGAGATTACTAAGCAAAAGGCATCCTATTAAAAAGGATAGTAGATAACCTAAGACCTAACTTTAGTAATACCTAGAAAACGGTATACGAATACTATTAGACCGTTGCAACAACCTTTAAGCCAATTGTTATAGTTAACGTCTATAATATACTAAAAGGTGTTAGTTTAATTAAGCTATAGTATCAAACTATAGAAAGCATCCTAAAGTACTATAAAGACTTCTAAGTATAGGTCCTTAAATACTAAACAGCTACTAAACAGTTTTGTGTTTAGACTAATACAAAGGTAGAGGATATCAAGATTCCTAACCTAGTTATTAGAATGCTATTTGTTAATGGCCTTTAAGGTTATAAATAGCTTAGAAGCTAGAAG
>LFZO01000479.1:0-64478 GCA_001578225.1 Pseudocercospora musae
CTACGCGATATACTAGAGGTCGAAGGCGAGGCGCCATCGCCTATATAGCGAGTTGGCTACGCTACCAATGCCTACTAGGCTATAGCAAGAGCTAACAATAGACTTCATTACCGATCTACCGCTAAGCAAGCTCGGTACCTACGTCTATACTACGATACTCGTAATAGTCGATCGCTATACGAAGATAAGCCTCTTTATACCTACTACAAAGAAGTACATAGTAGTAGAGCTAGTAGATATCTTCCTAAGAGAGGTAGTTAGAAGGTTTAGAATCCTAGCTAGAATAGTTAGTAATAGAGGGTCTCTATTTACTAGTTAGTTTTAGAGCGACTTTTACTACGAGACGTATATAAAGCATAAGCTTAGTATAGCGTTCTATCCGTAGACTAACGGGTAGACTAAACGTACTAACTAGACGCTAGAATAGTACCTAAGATATTATTGTTCTAATAACTAGGTAGACTAGGCGTCTTAGCTCTCGTAGGTAGAGTTCGCGTACAATAATAGCGTATACCCTACGCTACGCATAAGCCCCTTCCGCATATTGTATAGATATGATCCGGATGTTACTCCTATATTATTGCCTATAGCTCGGGACGAGCTATCCGAAGGAAGGATACTAGCGGCTATCGACGCTATAGAAAGACTACGAAAAGCGTACAAGACGCTTGTATAGCGCTAGAAGACTATAGCGGAATACTAAGCCAAGTACTATAATGCTAACTACAAGGCTTAGAAGTATAGTATTAGCAATTTAGTACTATTGTTATCTAAGAATGTTAGACTAGATCTACTAAAGAAGAAGCTTAGCCCGAAGTATCTTAGCCTATTTCGCATTATCGACGTAGTAGAAGCGTAGGCGTATCGCTTAGCGCTACCTACCCGTACGAGAATCTACAATGTTTTCTATATATCCCTACTCGAGCCTTAGAAAGGGCGCGAAGGCGAGGAGCATAAGGTTAGTATACTAGTCGTAGAGGACGCGGATAAGTAGCGCGTAGAAGAAATCGTAAAGAAGAAGGTACAAAAGGGAGAGACTTACTACCTTATTAGGTAGGTAGGCTAGCTAGAAGAATATAACACTTAGGAACTAGTAGAATATATAGAAGACTTAGCGGCGCTTAACGTATTTAAGGCGTAAGCGAGACGTAGTCGGAGAATATAAGAATAAGATAAGACAAGGTTAATAGATATATAATCGTTTCGCTATTAATAGGGGCATTTAGCCTAGCTTAGAACAAAAGAAAATAATGCGTTCGCGACGCTTGCGCGCCGTAGGCGGACAACCTACTAACTAGCTCTAGGGAGCTAGTTACTCTCGTAACTATTAGAACCCTTACCCTACTTAGGCTTAGGCATAGGTAGGAAGCCTATAGTAGTATCGACTACTACTATAGTAGTGTATACCCCCTTTAAGGCGAGATTCTATCGCGGTTAGTATGCGCTTAATAAGTGATAGGGATGCGAGGATAATGCGTACCTAACGGCCAATTTCTACTAGACTAGAAAGGTTAATATTAATGCGCTCTAGGATAGCTACTAAGTCTAGGCCGTTAGTAGTAGCCGGCGCGACGCTAGCGCTACGGCTACGCTTAAGTAGCGTGCCGTTACTAGTAATCTTGTTCTTGTTATAGTAGTAGCTATTTAGGGATTTCTTAACCTCTAGGAAAAGCTAGGCGGTTAGTAGACGCAACGCGTACGAAGAGGAAGCGATACGTATAGTCTACGTATACGTCTAGGCGCTACTAGATCTCATTAAGACTAATCTAAGCCTAGATAGGATTATTCCTATACTTAGGGTCGTCTAGGTCGTAAGTAGCGCGCTTAGCGCGAGCTACGCGTATACGCTAGAGTAGCGCGACGAGGTGTAGTACTATGACTAGCTTATAGGGGTAGTGCCCCTTAGTACATCTCTAGTACTTCTTCTTAGTAGTAGGGTACATATTACCTCCAATATACACATTATTTAGGTCCTCTATAGCGAGTTAGTTACGAGGCGTATACAAGGAGCGCGCGGGGATTATTCTTACTATTAGTAGTCATGTATAGGAAGCATCTACTACAACCTTCTATATTAGGCCTAAAGCGCTTACTAGCCGTAACCGGGGTAGTAGGACTAGCGGCGCCGCGCTTGCGTAACGCAAGCGGGGTACGGGCTAGATCTATATAGAGAGTAGTATAAAAATTGTTAGTTAAAGTATAAGAGGAGCTTACGTAGAGCTAGCGAGATACTAGCGCGGTACTAGTAGAAAGCTTAGAAATAGGGGAAGTTTTTAGGTAGACTATAGACACTACTTATATACGGGCTACCTAGTTGCTAATAACAATAATCAATACGTTCTTAGGAATACGCTAGACCTGCCTAGCTACGTTACTAGTAGAAACATGAAAATTCTACTATATAGCAATAAAGAGTTTTCGCGTAGCAACTAGCTATACGAAGTAGTAACGTACGCGAGGCGTATTCGAAGCGCTAGAGGTACGAGAGAATACGTAGATAGGATAGCTTAACGAGGAGTTAGGTTTGTCTATAGCTAGGGATAGCTATACTAGGAGAAAGGGGATAATTGTAAGGACCTCGATAAGGTAAGGTCTCTTACTAAGCCCTAAGTGTACTAAGCGGCGCGCGCTAGGGGCGTACGCTAGACGTACGTAACTCGCATAGCCTTTTTAACCTAGCGCTCTACGCAATCCTTTTAGGAGGCACTTGTTAGTTCTACTACCTACTATGTTATCGGTTAGGCAGGTGTTCTATACGTTACTACATACCTAGCCCCTAACACCTTATATATAGTATAAGGAGTAGTTTGTATTAGATACCTAGCCTTTAGAACTAATGTTGATATTGCCCCTATAGGAGCTAGGGCTTAGGGGGCAAGTCTAGGGCTATACTACCCTAAGGGCTATAGGCTATAGGGTTTACTAAGTACTTTGTCCTCTATATATCCTCCTCCTTCTAGTAATCTTTAAAACCTCCTCTTTAGTTATTCCTCCCTTCTCTTCGGGGCAATTAGTCCTAGGTTACTACTCTAGTTCCTTGTCCTTAGGATAGCTTCCCTTCCTAGAAAGGTTAGCCTATCGACTTAGTATTAGTTCCTATAATGGTTGTAGCTACGCTAGGCTCGATAGGTAGCCGAATAGTTTTCTAAATAGCTAGTCGCCTTAGAGCTAGACTCCTTTTACCTAGGCGCCCACTCTTAGGGTCGCTCTAGGTAGGAGAGATTTAGCTCTATCGACGATAACAACGTCGTCGCCTCTAGGTCCGTAGCTAGTACCGCGTATAGGTACTCTCCTTCGCTAGCTACTCTAATTATATAGTATATAGAGCTAAGTAATAGCAACTATAGAAGAAGGTTAAGAAATCGCGAACGTCGTTTATATTTAGTACCTAGGTCCTAAATAGGACAAGATCGAGGTAAGGGAAGCTCTAGACGAACTCGAGATATATCGAAGGCAAAACAAGTACTACTTTTAGTATAGTTATTACTATAAGCTATAAGCTAACGAGAATTAGATTTATCCTATCTTATAAACGATTTCTTAGAGGATAATATATTAGGGATATAGTCTCGGATCGCCGAGAGCTATCTAATAATTACTACAATTACTCGAGATATCTTAGTAATCCCTAGGATAGGAATTGGAATAGAGTACTCGTTTAGTATTAAGTAGTATTAGTACTAATATAATCGAATATATAGTAGTAGTAAATTCTTGCATTACTATACTATTCTAACTACTAGACAAGTAGCTATCCCTATCTATTCTTAAAGGTAAAATCCCTTAGTATATAGCCTCTAGTATAAAACCCTTTACCTCCTTCCTACTATGTAGGATTCTATCCCTACCTTTTGTATTTGTTTAGGCTATAGGATATGGAGAGGATCTCTATAGCTCCTTCCTCTTACTAGGCTCCTATTTACTTCCTACCTTCCTCTTCCTCCTTCTCTAGCTCCTCCTTTACTAATCGAATATATAGTCTAACTATCTTTAAGATAAATATAATTAATTAGGATTTTCTTATATAGAAGAAATATTAAGGAAAGAATAACCCTTATACTATAATGTTAGATAACTTACTTAGAGAGGAAGTAGGGATTAAGGAAGAGGAGAGTAAGAACTAGGATAAGGAAGAAGATACTCGATTTAGCCCTTCTATCTAATAAATTAGTAATAACGAGGAAGAAGGCAATAAGTCCTCGAAGCGAAAGTAGAAGGAATATTAAGGGGATCTAGATAGGAATCCTAAAAAGAAGATCTATAGATAGTAAGGTTAATGAAATTAATATAGCTAGCCTTATAGCTAGCTAGGTAAAGTCCCTTAGATCTATACTAAGCTCTAAGCACTATATCTAGATACAACTTACTACCTATATATAGTTAGTTATCCTTATTATTATACTAACCCGAGAGCTAAATATACGAGTTTTTAATAAAGTATACTATCTACTCTACTATATATACTCTATTTATCCTATAGTCGCTAGCTAGCTATATAGCCGGCTATAGTAAGTAGCTATTACCTTACCTATACTATACTTATACAAGTATAGCCTATAGCCCCTCTAGTTTCTAATCTAATAAATCGCAATTCGTAGGCTTTAAGAAGAAATAGTTAGGAGGTAGTAGCCAAATATTACATAATATCTTTTCCTCTATCTCTATACTTACGGAATAGATACATTTAGTAGCGCTAAGAGACAAAGAAAGAAGGGCGGCGATATAGCCTTACTTATAGATAGAGGCTATACTAAGATCTATCTAATATATAGAGTATATATTATTTACTTTACTCTTTACTATACTTTCTATACTAAGAATGTATCTATACTCCTATTTAAAGAGCTATATTGCATAGTATATAAGATTATATTAAATAAGAAGGACTAAGAGCTATATTAGAAGGTCGTAGGCTTTTAGGAGAAATGGTTAGGAGATATAGTATAGCTAGCTATAGATAAGAAGATATTATTCTACCTATACTATACTCGAAGAAGTATAGTAGATAGCGCCTCTCGCTTCTTGTCTCTCGAATTCTATTAACGAGAGTACAAAAGAGGTATTAATACATACTTTAATATATAAACTAATCCTAACCTATAACGTTAGTAGTAAGTAGAAGGTAGATAGTACTTTTAACATATAGCTTACTTTAGGATTAATAGGTATATATATCCTAGAGTCGTCCTTTAGTATCTACAAAATTAGTAGAAGAACTACGAAGCTAAGGATAGAAAAGTATAATAAAAGATATAAAGGAAGATCTTATACGATACATAGTACTACTACGTAACTACTAATAAGTATTAAGTCGAGTAACTAGAAAGTAAGCTAGATAACTAGCTAGCGATAAAGGAGTAGTTATAACCTTACCTATACTAAACTCTAATAAGTATAGTATATAGAGCCTCTCGCTTCCTATCTCTCGAACTCTATTAACGATAGTATAAAGGAGCTTGCTATAGATACTACGTTCTTTAGCGTATATTAAGGAAAATCTTTTATAATACAAAGTACTACTACGTAACTAACGATAAGTATTAAGTAAAGTAACTAGAGATTAAGCTAGAAAAACGGCTAGCTATATAGATAGTCTATAGAGCCTCTCGCTTCCTATCTCTCGAACTCTATTAACGATAGTATAAAGGAGCTTGCTATAGATACTACGTTCTTTAGCGTATATTAAGGAAAATCTTTTATAATACAAAGTACTACTACGTAACTAACGATAAGTATTAAGTAAAGTAACTAGAGATTAAGCTAGAAAAACGGCTAGCTATATAGCTAGCTATAGGTAAGTAGCTATTACCTTACCTAGACTATACTCGAATAAGTATAGCTTATAGCGTTCCTAACTTTGTATCTAAAGAATTCTATTAATAATAGTAAAAAAGAGTTTACTATAGATACTACGCCCTTCGATCCTTTTATTAGGACATATTTAAAGATACGATTTCTTCGCTTAGTAGTAAGCTCGAGTAAGTAATACGGCTTACTAGAAGTTATTAGTAATACTAGGAATACACTACGATCTATTAGTAGCTATATTATTTTAACTTGCGAACCTTACGTTATAATAGCTAAGGCGTAGTAGGACTTTACTCTATAGCCGAACGTATAGCTAATCGTTTTATATTTATTATAAGCTAGTCGTTAACGTTACTAAAATAACGTTTTCCTATATATATATCTAGCCTTCTTTTATCTATTCCTTTCTTCCTTTTATATTCTATATAAATACCTTTCTATAGAGATACGATTATCGATACCCTAAATAGACCTTTTAGTACCTTTAACGATAGAAACTACTAAGATAATAGCTAAGAAGTAGATCGCGAGTCGTTCCTCTCTCTTCTAAGAATACTATTACTATCTCTATCTATACTAACGTAAATAACTAAATAACGATATCCCTAGAGTAAGTTAGCCTATATTCTATCTTAGACTAGTACTAATTTTTTTTTAGCTATAGAGGAAACTAACGAAGAGCCTATTTATACTAGTAATACTATTAGTTAGAAAATATAGATTCCTTAGAAGAAACCTATAAGGAGCCTTCTAACTAAGAGTCCTTAAGGACAATGTAAAGGCTAGTTATAGCCTATAAAGTAGATATTAAGACGTAGGAAGAGTATCGCTTTTAAAAGTAATACTAGTAGTAAGAAGTTTAAGTAGAAGTAAGGTATTATTATCCTTTAGGAGATTTAGTTTTATGAAAATACTAAAGGTATAGATCTCTTAATAAACAAGCTTCCTTTCTCGTAGCTCGTTAGGGAGATAGTAATATATTATAAAGCTAACCTACGCTTTTAGAGTACTATAGTTGAAGCTCTATAGGAAGTAGGCAAGGCGTTCTTAACGACTATATTCGAGTTAGCTAACCTACTCGCAATTTACGCTAAAAGGATAACTATATAGTAGAAAGATATATAGCTTATTACAAAGATTTGGGCATAACTTTTAGAAGAATAATTTTAATAATTCGAGATAGTTACTCTAAGTCTTTATAGCTATTCCTTCGATACTTTTCCTCTAACTATACCTAGGTATACTACTAGCTATATATTTAGCTTTACCTATTATTTCAATATCGTATCGAATCCTACCTAGTCGCGTATATATTGTCCTCTACTCTTACTATTATCGAGCTTTATTACGTTATTTTTAGTTATTACTTATTAGATTTTTAATATATACTCTCTATCTATAGCTAGCTATATTATTAGCTATAGATTTAGCTTTACTTATTATTTCGATATCGCATTGAATTTTGCCTAGTTATGTATATTCTACCCTCTACTCTTACTATTATTAAGCTTTATTACATTATTTTTAGTTATTACTTATTAGATTTTTTAATATATATTCTCTAACTATAGCTAGCTATATTACTAGCTATAGATTTAGCTTTATCTATTACTTTAGAATTATATTAAATCTCGCCTAGTTACGTATATAATATTAAGATATTAATTAAGAGGCTATCTAAATCAATAAAAAGTTAAAGAAGGAAGAGAGAGAGACTCTCTTATAGAAGTAACTATAGTCTACTTAACGGATACCTTAGGCATCGAGTCACGTGACATCGGGTTACGTAATCTCAAATTTCATATACAAGTCGCTAAGATTGTAATAGTACTCCTCCCTTTCGTATATAACGTCTATAGTACTTTATTAACTTATTAAAGTATTATAATTATAGTAACTAATAGTAGAGTACTTAGTTATATTAGTATTATAGAGTTAGTAATATATAGTAGTTATAGTCTATATAGGTATTAGGTATAATAGTCTTCTACTAAGTCTAGTATATTAGTAACGTTCTTAGTAACTTCCTATATTAGTTTATTATATCTAATCTACTTTACCTTATACTAGATATTCTTACTCTTTCCTTTTATATCTAGTATTCTCTCTACTTCCTATTCCTTATCTCTATCGATAACTAGTAGTAGTAGTAGCTTATACTATTAACTAGATATACCTATCTTTAGTACTAATTAGTAGGCGAAGCTACTAGGCTAGGACTAAAGGTATAATAAGGAACTTAGAGCTATTATCGATTATAGTATAGACTAGAATACTATAGTTACCTATCTTAATATCGATATAGATAGTCGGTATAACCGTAAACTCCTAAGTTACTATAGATAGGTTAGCTTCTATAGGTCTACTATATAGCTCTATCCTACGTTCTATATATTTCTTCTTAAGAAGTTATAAGAACTACCTCGAGCTAGAATAAATTTAGAGGAATTAGTAGAATCCTATTAAGGTAAGAATAACCGATCCCGATATATATAAAGTCGAAAGGATCCTATAGAAGAAAAGGAACCTAAGAGAAAGTAGGAATACCTTATATTCTAGAAGGGATATAGAAAGGAGAAGAATATCTAGAAGCTAATAGAGTACTTAAGTAAGGCGGCCCTTAAGGCGTTCGATAGATAGATAGAGGACTAAAAGAGGCCTTAAAGGAACGTAAGTATAAGGTAGTATCTATACCTAACGATATAGGATATATACTACTATAGGGTAGAAAAACGTAGTATAGATAGAAGCCTTTCTAGTACTAGATTTACTCTCCTCTCCTATATAGGCCCTAAGCTCTTATATTAGATAATACGTAGATTTCCTAGATCTACCTAATCCCGCTATAGGATAGCTTACCGAAAACTACCTATAAGGCCTATAAGCGAGACATAGTAGATACAAAACGGAGCTAAGTACGATAGAAGAAGGTTACGTAGCTAAACTCGAGGAAACTTAGTCTCGATTAAATATATTTAGGATATAGCTAGCTAACTCCTTACTAAAGAGGCCTAAGTAGTCTAAATAGACTAATAGGAGGCAACTAGAGCCTCTAACTCTAGACTTAACTTATACTAGTATATAAATAGGCCTTCTCGATCTAAGATAGCCCTATTAGAGTCTAAAAGAATCCTTATCGATCTTCTAGCCCCGAAAGAGCTTATACGGAGTTATAAACTCTCTAGCTAGATCTCTAGTACTCGGCTTTTCCTTAACTAGCTAAGTAAGAGCTATATAGGCCTCGCTAGTAAGTATATAAGCTAGACTACGCTAGAACGCCTTAACTTAATCTACGTAAAGCTAAAGATAGATACTTAGGCCCTTTAAGACTTCCTACTAGTCCCTCTTAACTCCTTTTATCTTCTTCTTTAATAAGATATAGCTATTCCTAATACGCTTATACTTCTTAGTTATAGTCTAGCTAAATTAGGTTAGCTAGGGCTAAAATAGATTAAAGGGAGGTATACGAATACTAGCGAGTAGATTACGCTTTATCTCCTTTCTTATCGTAATATCGTAATCTTTCTAGAGACCTAAAGGAGTTAGTTAGACTAGACTAGAGCGAAAGGAGCTATAATAAGCTAGAAGTATCGAACTCGGCCTTATCTATATAAGTATAGAGGTTAGTAGTATCCTCGTAGTATAGATACTTCCTAAGGACTCTAATTAGTATAATTCGACTCTATATAGGATAAGACATACTTCTTAACCTTCTCGTAGACTACAACGTATATCTAGTAGGCCTCTTTAGCCTTCTTCGTATTAACTAGATAGTCTAGGAAATCCTAGCGTAATTTATTAGCTACCTTAACTAAAGGCTTATATTCTATAGGAATCTAGATACTAGTTAGCCCTACTCGATCTATTTCGAACTAAAACGACTTACTTAGAAGTAGTCTAAGCTATAAATAGTATACTTTAGATATTCGAAGTACTTAGTCTCGTTAGTAAGGTCCTCCTTATAGTTAGATAGATCGATTTACGGATATAAGGCCTTAAGAAGAACAATTCGGCTCCTACTAGTATAGCCCTATATAATATTAGTATAATTAAGATATAGGTTACTATTAAACTTTACATAAGACGCTATCGGGCCGAAATGGACCGAAGATCCTAGAAGTAATATAAATACGATAAGTAATAACTAGAACTAGCTTTAGTACTAGAGAATATATAGCCTAGTAGATTGGGTATAATCCGAGAAATTGGATCTAGGTTCGGTTTCTTAGTATAAACTAGACAATTAGTATAGGTTTAGATTCTAGGACCTATACTAACTTTAGGTTAGAACCTAGACTTTTTCTAGATTATATAAGCGTTACTAAAAAGACTAGCTATACTAGTAGCTATATTAAGGAAGCTTTACTTTCGTACTACTTAGTACTTCTTCTATAGTATCTATCTATTGCCTAGGTCGCTATTACTATAGAAACCTCGCGTAGGTTACGTTATAAATTTTAGAGCTTTATTACTAATTCTTACCTTATAAAAACTTCGATATTAATATCCTATAATAACTATATAAGATAGCCTAGAACTAGTATCCTACTTAACCTACTATCTATAGTAGTACTTAGTAACTATATTAAGGTAACTACGAGCTTAGTAACTATATCTATAACGCGAAAAATAAACTTAGTAATCGCGTACTAAGCCTAAAGCGTCGTAAGACAAAAGAGGAGTATTCTATATATAGGAAGACTATAGTAGACGTAAAACGAGTCTTATAGATATCTAAGACTAAAGAAGCCTTAAGAAAGAAGAAAAGAGCTAAGGAAACTATATTCCGATAGTAGCTAGAGAAGTAGAAGAAGAGACCTAAGTAGGATAAAGCTACATTTTAGTAGAAAAGTAAGGCCGAATAATAAGAGAAGCTATCTAGTCTAAGACTAGTCTTATTATAGGAGAGGAATAGAGGATTAGTATTACTATAGCTAGCTATATAGCTAGCCTTATTAGATTTCTTATTAATCGAATACTAATATAATCTAGGAAAGAGATTAAGGTAGAGGATAAAGAGGATCTATATAATAAATATATAGTAGTAGATGTTTTAACTAGTATAAGCTTAATAGAGATAGTACTTAACGATTAGCTAATAGAATAGTATAAATAGAGTAACGTAAGGGGTATACATATAAGCGAGGGTATCTATCCAAGGCAAGCGTAGTACCTTCGCTTCTATAACTACCCTCGTACTACATAGGCAATTATTGAGTAAATATAGCTAGTTCAAGTCCTATATATCGTCTATATAGACACTGCCTATCCAATTCCTTTATATGTCTTTAAGCGTACCTACGAGCGGCCCTAGTTACGGTACTAAGGTACCTAGAAGAGGGGAAAGCGATTAACCTCGGCTAATACTACGTAGAGGTCGTCCTCGAAGAGTGCCTACTACCTCTAGTTCAAACATACGACCGGAAGACGCTAACGACGAAGAAGACGAAGAAGAATAAGACGAGTTATCTATACCTTATATACCCAAGTTATAGCGACTAAACATGTCTAGAAGTGCTACCTCTAGTCCGTCTAACAATGCTACGCCTACTATAGGTTAGGCTACTACTACACCGTTCTAACTACCTACTAATCTATAGGACCTATTAATGGATGAGATCTAGCGTCTTACTACTATATAGGTACTACTAGAACGGAATGCTAATCTAAACGCGAATGCGTCCTTCGGCGCTCGACAACTACCGCCGCTTATACCTATAGCTAAGACTATTGATAACGAGAACACCTTAGATAGTAAGATATCTCCTACGAATAGAACATAGATTATAAAGAACCTATAGCATATCCCGAAGCCGTTAATTAACGATGTCTACTATAAACGCTTTAATCTATTAAACCTAGTACGTTTCCGCCCTATTCTATAAGCTAGTAACCTTAGTATTCGGTCTATTATAGACACTACCGGTTATCTAAATAGCTATCGAGTTATCGGTAAGATTAAAGAGATTGATATAGTAGCTACGTAGCGTAAAGGCTTCGCCTTCTTCGAGCTATATAGAGCGTTTCTTTAGTAAGGATAACCCGATATTGCTATAGTATACCAATATGTTCGCTATTCAAGTCCTTGGTTAGGTACGGCGCCTTAACTAGAAGAACGTAGTCGTATACCTAGCTATCGTAACTTATACGGAAGCGTATAGCCGTAGCGTAACTAACTCTTCCTTATAGGTAGTAGATCTACCGTTCGCTTACAACTACCTAACACCTAAGTACGTAGTATCTATAGTTCCAAAGTAGGCAATATCTAGCAATACTAGCGCTAACAATACTAGCGGCCGGAGGTAGAAGGACAACTCGAGAGACAACTCGAAGAAGAAGGAAGCCTATATAAAGTAGAACCTATACGACTATAGCGAGCTATGCCCTTGTACCCTCTATAAGTAGTACGAGATGGACGACTATCGCTTTAATAGCTACCCGAAGCGTACTAAGAAGTAACTTAAAGAAAGTAACGTTAAGTATATATAGGAGCCTACTATATATTACTTCGTAGTCTAACTTCCGGTTATCTTAGAGGTACCTCTTCGTACTTATAACTTCTTAGATCTACGGCCTAATACGAGGCTTCTTTACAACGTTTGTAGCTCTAACGATCTAGTAGCCTTGCCGGTAACCGTAACGTTACTCAAGCCGGAAGCTTGGCTACTAATGCTATACGACTATCTAGGCGACCTTCTAATCGTATTAGTACACATTATTCGCCATGGTTGTAACATTAGGTATACTAGTAAAGGATAGTAACGGAAGTCTCGCAACTACAAGTCTACTATCGAAGATCCTTTAGTTATTACTAGCAAGTTAGTAGAGGACCTAGCTAGCGGGCGTATATCTACTATACCTACTAATTCAATTGTCTTACCCCTTAGTCTAGTGCCCAAACCTAGTAGAAAGTAGCGCAAGATACACGACTTGTCTTAGCCTCGTAGGTCGTTAGTAAACGACGGCATACTACTAGAATATAGGGCTATTAAATATGTCCGCTTTGAAGCCATTCTTTAACGAATACGAGAGGTAGGGGTTAGAGCTACAATCGTTAAGCGTAATATAAAGGACGCCTTCTATATTATTTTAGTATATCCGAAGTACTATAGGTTATTAGTATTCGAGTAGTTAGGCGCGTTCTTTATTAAGAACTATCTCCCGTTTAGATTAAGAATAGCGCCTTATCTCTTCAACCTATTTATAGAAGGCCTATACTAGATACTCGAGAATACTCTCTAATACGCGATTAACTATTATCTCGACGGCTTCCTTACTATCTTACCGAACGACTCGAGCCTTTAAGTACGCCTAGCTACCTTCAAAAGTACATAGTTAAATACTATAAGCATACTCGATATACTACATAACGATAATAAAGATAAGGAGGGCTCTATAGTAATAGTACTAGGTATAGAAGTAGACACTAATACTATATAGTATTGGCTTATAGTAGCTAAGAAGCAAGAGACGATTGAACTACTTTTAGAAGCGCTTAACAACAATAGCCTTACCTTGAGTAAAGTACGTAGCCTAGTAGGAAGACTCTTATAGGCTATACGAGTCGTTAATGTCGGAAGAGCTTTTAATGTCTCGCTCTATGCCTTTATTCCGTAGTTTAACTCTACCTTTATAAAGCGCCGCATTTACGCGGAATTAAGACAAGACCTAGCTTAGTAGAAACAGGCACTAAAAACGATAATAGGCGTACGCTACATCGCTCTACGCTTGCCGCAAGTCTACTTATTTATAGATGCCTCTTCTGCCGGAAGAGGCGCTTTCTAGTACGATATAGATACCTTAGAGTAGACTATATAGGTAGATAGCTTATTAGTAACTCGTGCCTTCGCCTTAGCTCGTACGGACGTATACCTACTAAACGATTACCCTTTAAAGGTTCATATTAACGTTAAAGAAGCAAGAGCTATCGCGGAAGCGTTTAATAAGTAGTCTAGCTATTAGAAAGCTTATAAGGTTATCGTGTATATAGATAGCCGAGTCGTCTATAGCGGACTCAATCGCTATTGTATTAAAGGCGCCGCTAACTTGCTATTAAGATAGGCTCTTCTAAAGTCAATCGAAGCTTAATTCGTAATCGGTAATGCTACTTAGTTGTCTTCTACTAACAACACATTAGCGAACTACTTATCGCGCCTTAACTAGCCTATAATTACTAATCTGTATCTATAGTTACTACGTCTAATACTATAGACCGAAAGTGGCTAGACAAGATAATAACTAACCGCTCCTATCCGTCGTCCTTCTACGCACTTCTATAGTATAGATTGTTACTAAGGACCCGTAAGACATATGCTTCTATCGTTAACAACTTCGAGGTTTAGTATACTATACAAGGGTACGAAGTATAGCTAGTATAAGAGCGATGTATACATGAATTTATAGCGGCTCGAGTAATGGGTTACTACGGACCTCTATTGTCTAGTAAGAGCGTAGAATACTACTTGTTAGTATTAAAGTTATACTATATCGATATGGGTTATAGTACTATAGCGCTCGATTTACCAACCGTAAAGCGCCTCGTATATAGAGCTAAGTCGATTAACCTAGTATCTACTCGTCCTACCGGAGGCCGTAGATTACTATCTCTCGAGGATATACTAAGCCTTATACAACTAGCCGAGATACACGACGACTACGTACTCAATGCCGCTTTTACGCTTACTTAGAGTAGCCTCTTATAGCTTAGAGAAATAATATACGATAAAAGAGGTACTATATTGCGTAATCCTTACTAGCTTATGTACTACGTAACGATTAGTAATATTGTAATAAGTGTAAAGCAAGATTACATAACACTACGTTTAAAGAGGTCTAAGATAGACGTAGAACATAAAGGCATAACTATCCTCATCTCGGCTATTCCTAGACATACCTATACGGTCCGCAATATAATTAAGCTCTTCTAATAGTACGAAGCTAAGGGTAACTTCGTAGCAATAGTACCGCTATTTGAACTTACGTTAGGTAGCTTCGCTCGGGCAATAGTACAAAAGCTACTTAAAGAACGGTTAATAAGAGCCGGAGTTGACTTAACCGGTTATACTAGACACTCGCTATGTCGTAGAGCCGTACAATACGCTTACGATAATAGCATAACGGATAATCAAATAATAGTACTCGGCCGTTAGACAAGCGTTGCCTACAAGCGATATTTCGAGCTTAAATAGGAGGAGTTATATACCTTAAGCTATCGCTTCTAGACTAGAAGGTTGTTACCGTAATATAAGCCTATAGTTACGTTTAGACAAGATAGGTTAATAACGAAGATAGCGGCTAATAAGAGGCCTATGTTGGATTATCCTTCGGATACTTAATAGCGGGGAGTTAAGTCGATTAGGATACTTTCCGCTAAACGGCGCTAGTAGAAGTGTTTAACACGATAACGACGAGGCCGTAAGGCAATGAAGGGCACGTACTACAAGGAGGTCTATCGCTTTGCGAGATTAGGCTCTATAACTACTTCTACTTATAGGCCTTGTTTACTAGTAGTTAGTATATGTAATAACTATAGGTAAATGAGTACGCCTAGACCCTAACCTAAGCGATTGATATGTAGTAAGGGGTATACATATAAGCGAGGGTGTCTATCCGAGGCAAGCGTAGTACCTCTACTTCTATAACTACCCTCGCACTATATAGGCAATTATTAAGTAACCCGCCCTCTCTCCCTTATACGATTATATAGTATAGATAGTGCGTAGAATGCTACTTAGGCCTTGTTTACTAGTAGTTAGTATATGTAACAACTATAGGTAAATGAGTACGCCTAGACCCTAACCTAAGCGATTAATATACATTAGATATAAAACATCTATCTATAGAGTCTAAGAACTAGGATTTCATTAATTCGAGTTAGCCTCTTGCTTTAAGTTATAAAGTAGTAGGAAATGCTTAGTCATCAAGGCTTAGGGCCAAGACCCGATATATATATATCCTTAGTAACCTCTCCTTCTATTCCCTAGACTATATCCTCTACTAGTAGAAGGATACCTAGGATGAGGTCTCTAGTAGAGCTAGATAGATTATAGTAGTTAAGTATATTAACCTATCTATCTCCTATATAGAGTCTAACTATAATTATGTCTCTAGAGTATTCTCTTGTATTCTATGCTTATATACTAATTTCTTTAGAGATGTATATAGTAACCCTTAGATATACTACGTCTAGGAGTATAGTATAGTATCCTAGGTATACTACTATTTTCTTACTAGAGGGGCTAATCTATAGTTCCTAGATTGTAACTATCTAATAAGTCTTTAGGTCTAGTTATTAAAGGAATAGGATCTAGATCTTGTCTATACTATAGTTAGTATTATACTATAGGATAGTAAGCTTCCCTTAGCTATTCTTTATTCTATATATTCTAGTATACCTATATGTCTTCTATTGCTTTATAGCTTTCGCCCTAGCTTAGTTATCCTTCCTAACGTTACCTATAGCTAGGGGAAATAGGGAGGAGATTTTGTTATTTTATAATCTACCTACTAGGATAGTAGAGTTTGTACCTACTAGTCTCCCTAGTAGCCTCCTTAACCCATCGTCTATGTCCTAGTCTAGGCTTATATTTCTAGTTACTTTTCTTTTAGATCTAATTGTTGTCTATCCTTCTAAGTCCTTTAGGTCTTTTAGGTAGATTAGTTAGCTCTAGCTCTTAGTTACTTAGGCCCTAAATACCCTTGCTTTAGTAATAGCTACTTGTTTTACCTTATATAATAATAACTATACTATATAGGTATCCTAACAATTACTATACTTCTTTAGTATTCCTTAGTATTAATCTATTCGATATAGTCCTATATATTTTCTATATACCTATTTAGTCCTATAGTACTTTGCAATATGCCTAAATTGTCTATACTTAAGGCATTGTATAGGCCTCTATTTCGGATTAAACTCCTCTATAGTAAGGAGGGTACCTTGGGATACTAGTCCTTTCTATATAATTTCCCTTGCCTAGGCTAAGCTCTATATACTTAGGATAATAGAGGAGTATATCTTGCCTTCCTTAGTCTTTAGGCTTTTTAGCTAGGCTACTTAAGATATCTTTAGATTTAGGTAGAGTCTTCTATTCTCTTCCTAGATCTTATAGATCTAGCTTAGGTCCTTAGGGTTAAATCCTATAGTCCTAAAACTATAGACTAGTATCTAGTATATTAGAGCCTCTACTATAGTACTATGGAGTATCTTTTATATCTATCCTAGTTGACTTATTAACTTGTCTTTAGTAGGCTTAGATACTATAAAGATCCTTGGGTTACTACTCTTAAGTTTCTTAATAGTAATTATTCCTAGATCTCTAAGTCCCTATAGTATCTCTTAGTTAGTAAGGCCTTTTATTTTTTCTTACTCTTTCTTCTAACTAATCCTTATAGTAATTATATAACTTTTTAGGGGAATTCTCTATATACTTAGTATAGCTAGCTAGCCTTAGAAGGTAGCCTATGCCTATATTCTTAGTTTAGTTGTCTTTAGGGAAGTTTAGAGGTTCTATACATAGGTTTAGAGAATATTAATAGTATTAGTATTCTTAAGTCGGTATAGGAGTTAGGTCTAGGCCCTTTAGAGGAGGGAGAGGAGGGATAGGAAGTCTAGGGCTAAGGGAGCGTCTAGTGCCTTTTAGATATCGTCTATAAGGGTTTAGAGGTTCTTCTATATATTTTCGTTCGTTTTTGGCTAGTTAGGCTAGTCTTTCGGGCCTTTAGGGCCTATTCTAGGTATTATTTATCCCTTAGTCTAGCTTTAGGATAGAGGCTAGATTTCTCCTTTCCTCTACCTTTCCTTAGGGCTACTACTACACTATTGTTTCTAAAGAGGTATACTCGTATCTCCTATACTTATAGGCGCTTACGCCTTAGCCTAGGAGTTAGATATGTTTATATTATAAATATTATATTAGGTAGGATATTAGGGCCTCTTATAGCCTATCTTACTATAGTACTAGTACTAGGGGACTTCTTAGTCCTTCTCGGACCTATTGTAGGTATTCTAGCGCCTCTATAGGAAGCTTCGACCTTTTCCTCCTTAGCTATAGCCTCTAGAGTTTCTAGGTAGCTTGTCTAATACTAAGCTAGTAGTACTATTATCCGAGTCGGAGTAACTATGCTTATTATTACTATAGTCTTTATTCCTATAGGACCTATACTCGTTCTCTAGTAAGTAGTAGTAGGCGTTCGCTATCTCTTCTACTTCGATTAGGATCTAGAAGCGCTATTAGCCTACCTCGATATAGTATCGGATCCTCTTATCTATAGCTATAATAAAGTCGTATATTATATAGTCCTAACGATCCTCTTCGACCTTATTCTACTAAATGTTTATATAGTCTAGTAGCTTAGATAGGGTACAACTATCCTAGTTAGTCTACCTTAGCCTATCTAAGGCTAATTAGTAGCGTTTCTCCTTCGTCCCTATAGAGTCTAGTATTATCTACTTTATTTTTTCCTAGGTATATTCCTCTAGGTCTAAATACCTAGTATATCGTTTCTATTTAACTTACTAATTCCTCTCTATCTATTCCTTAGCTAGGTCTATTTCTATTTCTTCTATAGAATAGATATAAGGGGCCTACCTAAAGATATAATCGTAGTCTCTAACCTATTAGTCGTAGTCTATATATTCCTTATTCTCGAATACGTAGAGATTCCTTGCCTTAGGAATAGCTAACCCCGTAGGTATAGAGGACAGTCTAGTAGGGATTATGTTTAGCTAAATATCCCCTTAATCTATAAGGAGGGAGGCTTCCTAAGCTATATTAGCTATTCTTTTCCTAAGATAGACTAATTCGAGGTACTACTTAGCCTATTTAGCTCGTTCTTCCTTATACTAGAGCTAGACTACTAGGGCCTCGTTGTCTAGGTCTTCTTCGGTATCGCCCTATTCCTTATCGCTATCGATAGTATCTCCTAGCAAGTCGTTAGTTAGAATAGAGGAATTATTATCCTATTTAGTATTAGGAAAGTAACAAAGTTTTCCTAGTTATTGTCCTAGCTAATCGAGTTCGATACTAAGGCCTTTACTTTCTTCTATACTATTTTAAGTACTATAAAGTACGCTTTAGAAGAGTAATTTATATATAAAAGAGGTATATAATACGTAGTATATAGTACTCGATTAGAACTACTCGAATTACTAAAGAAGAAAGAGAAGAGAGATATCTAGAGAAGAGATATATACCTATAGGCTTAGAAGGGCTAGGATAGCCTATCTTAGCCTATTTCGACTCTAGATAGGATAACTAGGCCTATAATTGTAATACATAGTAGGTTTAGTCTAAAAAGCGCTAGAGTAAGTTAGGGTTTATACTAAGCTAATTACTATTATAACGAATAGCGTAAGTAATAATAAAACGCTCTATAAAACTTATAGATAGCCTTCTTAGTAGCTATCTTATACTAATACTAATTTTAGACGAGAAATAGTCGAGAAACTTAGTTAAACTATCGCGATATAAACAATACTATCTATTAGGCTATTAGAGGATACTAACGAGGAATATAAGAACGATTCTATATCTAAGTACCTAACTAGTCTCGCGATAGAGTCGATAGATATAGATCTACTATTCGACGTAAAAGTAATAATTCCCTCTCCTAAGAAGTTTCCCTATCTAGCCTATATAGTACAAATCGCTATCTAGGGACTATTTACGAAATTGAAGCTAGTACCTTAGAATAACGAGTAGTAGAAGATATTAGACGAAAAGAAAATATAGAATAGCTAAGTACTTTAAAGGTAGCTATAAAAGCTTCTAAGGAATAGAGTCTTACTATAGTTATTTATAAAGTAAGTACTACTAGTACTTATAGCTAGCTATATAGCTAGCTACTAGTTTTCTTAACTAACTAATATAGATCTACTAGATAGTAATCTATAGTAACTCTAGCTCGTAGCGATAGTATACGTTTATACTTATCTAGACAAATCTTATAGATAAGCTATAGATTAATAGTAAAAGTATCGCTTAGAATAAGAAATAGTAATTCTAGCCTTTAAAACGACTACTTCGATTAATCTAGGATATTAAGACTAGATTCGACTCGTTGTTCTATATACTAGTCTAAGTATATAAACTACGCTATATAGTAGTATTTATATTACTATACTATTCCAAGTCTAGACAAGTAGCTATCCTTGGTTTGTTCCTTAGGAGGGAAAAAGCCCTTTACTCTACCTTCCTAACTTCCTTAAAGCCCTTACCGGTTTTGTATAGCGTTAAAAACCTCTACGTTCTATTATACTATTAGTAATACTAAGCCCTATCCTTATTTGTACTAGTCTTTTAAATATCAAGAGGTTCCCTATATCTCTATTACCTTGACTAGATTATGTCTACTTTCCTTTAGTTTAGTATCCTTTATTAACTTGTTCCTTTATAGCTCTTGAACTAGGTAGGAGGACTATCTAGTTTAGGGGATAGGATAGTACCCCTATTCCTTTCCTCCCTTTCCTTTCCTCCCTTTCCTTTCTCCCCTTTAAATATAGGTCCTTATTATTCCTCCTATTTTCTAGTTAACTTCTACTATAGCTCTCTACTAAGCAATAAACTATCCCTACCCTTCCTTAGTATCTAGTTATATAACCTATACTACTAGAAATTGGATTTCCTATACTAGCCTCTATACTTAGGTATTCTTTGTAGGCTACCTTATATGCGGTATAAGGAGTGGTTTGTATTAGATACCTAGCCTTTAGAACTAGTATTTATGCCTCTAGGATAGGAGCTAGGGCCTAGAGGGCAAATCTAGGGCTATACTCCCCTAAGGGCTATAGGCTATAGGGTTTACTAAGTACTTTATCCTCTATATTCCCTCCTCCTTCTAGTAGTCTTTAACACCTCCTCTTTAGTTATTCCTCCCTTCTCTTTAGGATAATTAGTCCTAGATTACTACTCTAGTTCCTTGTCTCTACGATAGATTCCCTCCCTAGAAAGGTTAGCCTATCGACTTAGTATTAGTTCTTATAGATAGTTATAGCCGCGCTAGGCTCGATAGGTAGCCGCTAGTTTTCCGAATAAGCTATAGTCGCCTTAGAGCTAGACTCCTTTTACCTAGGCGCTCGCTCTTAGAATCGCTCTAGGTAGGAGAGATTTAGCTCTATCGATAATAACGACAACGTTGTCGGCTCTAGGTTCGTAGCTAGTACCGCGTATAGGTACTCTCCTTCGCTAGCTAACTACGCTATATAGTAGACTAGTACTATATTAATTAAGGTATCGAATAGCTAGCCTTACCTAAGGTAGAGTAGAGATAGGCCGAATATCTTGTTTCGATTATAAGGCTATATACTATCGTTACAAATATAATAGGTAGGATCTAAGGACTAACGATCTATTAGGTATTCGGATATTACAACTAGCTCTTTAACGAAATAAATCGATCTATAAAGAAGCTAAGTAAAAAGAGTATTCCCTAGAAGGTTACTATAACGAAGGTACTTATAGTATTAGAATAAAAGCTTAATAAATATTATTTAGCTACTTTCGAGATCTTCGGCGATATCTATAGTATCGTAGTCCTCCTTTATCTAATGAAGAAGACTAAATTTTAGTAATAGGACGAGTAGAAGGACGTACTAAAATAGGAAGAATACTACTAGTTAGTATTAAAGGAGCTTATCGAGGAATACTCTAATTATATAGTATATAGAGCTAAGGGATAGTAATATTAGAAGAAGGTTAAGAAATCGCGAACGTTGTTTATATTTAGTACCTAGGTCCTACCTAGGTCCCTAAATAGGACGAGATCGAGGCAAGGGGAGCTCTAGACGAACTCGAGATATATCGAAGATAAAGTAAGTACTACTATTATTATAGTTATTATCCTAAGCTATAAGCTAACGAGAATTAGATCTATCTTATCTTATAAACGATTTCTTAGAGGATAATATATTAGGGATATAGTCTCTAATCGCTAGGAGTTATCTAATAATCGCTATAATTACTCGAGATATTCTAGTAATTCCTAAGATAGGAATTAGGATAGAGTACTCGTTTAGTATTAGGTAGTATTAGTACCGATATAATCGAATATATAGTCTAACCGTCTTTAAGATAATTATAATTAATCGGAATTTTCTTATATAGAAGAAACGTTAAGAAAAGAATAATTATCGTACTATAATATTAGATAACTTACTTAGAGAGAAAGCGACTCGGTAGACGTCCTAGTAGGTTAGGTACAACCCGAGAAATTGGGTCTAGGTTCGGTTTCTTGGCGGGAACCGGACGATTGGTTTAGGTTCGGGTTCTAGGACCTACACTAATTTCGGGTTAGAACCCGGACTTTTTCCGGGTTCTATAAGCGTTACTTAAAAGACCGGCTATACTACTAGCTATATAAAGGAAGCTTTACTTTTATACTACTTAGTACTCGTCCTATAGTATCTACGTATCGCCTAGGTCGCTATTGCTATAGAAACCTCGGATAGGTTACGTTATAAATTTCTACGCTATATTACTAATTCTTACCTTACGAAAACTTCGATATTAACATCCTATAACGACTACGTAAGATGGCTCGCGATAAGCGTATAGCTTAATCTACTATCCGTAGTAGTACTTAGTAACTATATTAAGGCGACTACGAGCTTAGTAACCGTATCTACGACGAGGATAATGAACCTAATAATCGCGTATCGAGCCTAAAGCGTCGCAAGACAAAAGAGGCGTATTCTACGTATAGGAAGACTATAGTAGACGTAAAGCGAGTCTTACAAATGTCTAAGACTAAACAAGCTTTAAGAAAGAAGAAAAGAGCTAAGTAAACTATATTCCGACGATAGCTAGAGAAGTAGAAGGAGAGACCTAAGTAGGATAAAGCTATATTTTAGTAAAAAAGTAAGGCTAAACAAGAAGAGAAGCTATCTAGTCTAAGACTAGTCTTCTTGTAGTAGAGGAATAGAGGGTTAGTATCGCTATAGCCGGCCGTATAGCCGGCCTTATTCAATTCATTATTAATCGAATACTAACATAATCTAGGAAAGAGATCAAGGTAAAGGATAAAGAGGATCTATACGATAAATATACGGTAGTAGATGTTTTAACTAGTATAAGCTTAAAAGAGATAGTACTCGACGATTACCTAATAGAATAGTACGAATAGAGCGACTCTAATATAAAAGATCTATCCGCGGATTCCAAGAACTAAGACTTTATTAATCCGACTTAGCCTCTTACTCTAAGTTATAAAGCTAAGATACAAGAGGTAGCTAAGGAGCTTTACTACCTAAAATTGCTCGATATCGAGTTTCGCATAGTATATATATATTAGTATAAGGCTATTCATTCGATATAGAGAAAGCTATAGGCAATTAAGGAGTTTAAGAGGGATATATAGACTAAAGTCTAAATTAGAAAGCTATTAAAAGTAGTAGGAAATAGTAGAGTTTAGGTATATCCTTTATAGCTAGCTATATAGCTAGCTATATAGCCGGCTATGTAGCCGGCTAAAAAGTTAGGTCTTGCTAACAATTCTATAGAAAGCTTTAAGTTAAGGACGCTTCCCTATACCGTACGAAATCTATACCTACGCTAAGCGCGCCGTTATTCGAAACATTAATGTATAGGACAAAACCTTTCTACTACACTTTAGAAGTACGCCTTGCTTAAATTTGCTAGGCTACTAGCCTTAGAACTATAATCTCTACTACTACTACTTTAAGGATATAGTACGCCTAGGACGTAGTAGAGCAAAAGCTCTATACTATTGCTTCGATATCGAGAGGAAGTAGCTTAAAGAGACGAGTAGGTACTATAAGATACTAGCTAAGCTAGGCTATAAGGGAATGTTAAAGCTAACGTACCTCTTAACGATATATCTTAGTAATTCGAAGAATGGAATGTATCTTAGCTTAGGGTAAGTAGCTATAGACTATATACGCTCTACTTATATAGTAGTAGATGCCGCTAAAGTATAGTAGAAGAGCGAGGATATAGTTATGCAAGATGCCGAGTAGATAGGTATAGACTAGCTCGCATAGTAGTTCATATAACTACTAAAATGAATATTATAAGTACGCGACTATACATATCGGAATTTCTATCCTTATTACTAGCCTAGCTACCTATATTATTGAAATTATGCCTTGTACCTAGCTATCTATAATTTTATATTATAGTTCGGACTTTATTAACTTTCTTTCTTACTTTAAGAGTAATCTATTAGACTATTAAAGCTCCTTAGGACTCTCGGTCGTTAATATCCAAGTCGCTATTCTCCTATATCTATAAGCTACTATGCCTCCAAATACTAACCTCCTTAATATTCCTACTACCCTAAATACTAGTTCATTACTAAGCTAATAAATAATAAGGTCGTAATCTTGCTCTAGACAGTTATTAGGAGTACGGACTAGATCTTAAGGGCGATAAGGAAACAATAGAGCTTTAAGTCTATCTATTTAAAGTCCTCTACGAAGACGAAACAATCCCTTACTAATAGTTACTATCGACTATTCGAATAAGAAGTAGTCTAGTAGGGGCTTAGTCCTTTAGTAGAGATAGTTAGCGTTCTCGTTAATCGTCGATATCGATAGTCCGACGAAATCTCTTCTCTTCCGAGAATACTCAATTAAGGGCCCTATTAATAATTAATCCGGCGATCTTCGATAAACGGGATAATCTTTATATCTAGAAGAAGGAATATTACGAGCCTTTTCATTAATAGGTTCGAGAGACCTAGTAGAATGTAGTAAAATATAATTCTAAAGTAATAGGTAAAGCTAAATCTATAGCCGGTAGTATAGCTAGCTATAGTTAGAGAGTATACGTAAAAAAATCTAATATACAAAAACCAAAAATAATATAATAAGGCTCGATAATAGCAAGAGTAGAGGATAGAATATACGTAACTAGGCAAATTTAATGCGATATCGAAATAATAAGTAGAGCTAAATCTATAGCCGGTAGTATAGCTAGCTATAGGTAGAGAGTATACGTTAAAAATCTAATAAGCAATAACCGAAAGTAACGTAATAAAGCTCGATAATAGTAAGAGTAGAGGACAATATATACGCGACTAGGTAGGATTCGATACGATATTAAAATAATAGGTAAAGCTAAACATATAGCTAGTAGTATAGCTAGCTATAGTAAGACCCTAAGCATCGAAGAAACAGCTATAAAGACTTAGACTAACTATCTCGAACTATTAGTATTGTTCTTCTAAAAGTCGCGCCTAGATCTTCGCGATAAGCTATATATCTGTCTACTATAGAGTAACCTATTTAGCGTAAATTACGAGTAGGTTAGCTAGCTCGAATATAGTCGTTAAGAACGCCTCGCTCGCTTTCTATAGAGCTTTAATCGCGGTACTTTAAAAGCGTAGGTCGGCTTTATAATGTAGTACTATCTCCCTAACGAGCCGCTAGAAAGGAAGCTTGTTTATTAAGAGATCTATGCCTTTAGTATTTTAATAGAACCGAATCTCCCGGAAGGCGACTATGCCTTACTTCTACTTAAACTTCTTACTACTAGTATTGCTTTTAAAAGCGATACTCTTCCTACGTCTTAACGCCTACTTTATAGGCCATAACTAGCCTTTATATTGTTTCTAAGGACTCTTAGTTAGAAGGCTCCTTATAGGTTTCTTCTAAGGAATCTATATATTCCGACTAACGGTATTACTAGTACGAATAGGTTGTTCGTTAGTTTCTACTATAGCTAAAATAATTAGTACTAGTCTAAGAAGAAATATAGGCTAACTTATTCCGAGGAAGTCGCGGTTTTGTTATTTACGTTAGTATAGGTAGAGATAATAACAGTATTCTCGGGAGAGAGAGCGACGACTCGCGATCTACTTCTTAGCTATTATCTCGGCGGTTCCTATCGTTAAAGGAACTAAAAGGTCCGTCTAGGTCGTCGATAATCGTATCTCTATAGAAAGGCATTTTGTAGATATAAAAGGAAGAAAGGGATAGATAAAAGAAGACAAGGTATATATATAGGGAAACGTTATCGTAGTAACGTTAACGACTAGCTTATAATAAATAGAAAGAACGACTAGCTATACGGCCGGCTATAGAGCAAAATCCTACTCCGCCTCGGCCGTTATATCGTAAGGTTCGTATATTAAAGAGATATGCTTAGAAGAGCGCTATATCTATAGGGAACTCTTTTTCCCTATCGTAGATAGGATTCATAAGATAAGAAGCTAGTAGGGCCGTAAGCTATGCTTATTCGAGTATAGTATAGGTAAGGTAATAGCTACTTACCTAGAGCCGGCCGTATAGCCCTAAGCTCTACATCTCTTAAGGCTAACGAAGTCCCTATTTTCTAGGTTAGCTTATAGTTACTTTACTTAATACTTATTAGTAGTTCCGCCGGTAAACGCTTTCTTTAGAGGCATTGTAATTTCGTAGATACGAAGGCGTAGTGTATAATTTAGGGCTACGCTTAGATAAATGGAATATACGCGTTATTATAGTATTGTACGAAGATGTCGAGGGATTAACGGGAATATCGGTGTAAGCGAAGTAGCGCTATATTATATAAAATCTTGCTTACTATAAGTCGAATACTATAGTTCCCCTCGCGAACTCCTTTTTGTTATCGTCGATAGAATTTAATAGAAATGAAGTTAGGGGCGCCGTAAGCTATATTTATTCGAGTATAGTCTAGGTAAGGTAATAGCAACTTACCTATAGCTAGCTATATAGCCGGATTTAGCTAGCTAGCGACCGTTAGATAGACGAAGAATATACTATTACAATTTACTTCTAGTAAGCTATATTACTTGCTCGAGCTTACTACCGAGCTAAGAAATCGTATCTATAAAGATACTCGCCGTTAATAGATCGTTACTATTAACTTCTAGTAAGCGGTGTTACTTGCTCGAGCTTGCCGCCAAGCTAAGAAATCGCATCTATAGTACGCCCTAGTAAAAGGATCGAAGATAGCGAACTCTTTCTTACCGTTATCGATAGAATTCTTTAGATACAAAGCTAGAGGCGCTATAAGCTATACTTGTTCGAGTATAGTCTAGGTAAGGTAATAGTAACTTACCTATAGCCGGCTATATAGCTAGCTAGCGACCATTAAATAGACGAAGAATATACTATTACTATTAACTTCTAGCAAGCCGTATTACTTGCTCGAGCTTACTACCGAGCTAAGAAATCGTATATATAAATATGCCCTAATAAAAGGATTGAATAGTACGGTATCTAAAGCAAACTCTTTTTTACCGTTATCGATAAAATTCCTTAGATACGAAGTTAGGGGCGCTATAAGCTATACTTCTTCGAGTATAGTCTAGGTAAGGTAATAGCTACTTACCTATAGCCGGCCGTATAGCCGGGCATTTCTCTAGCTCGACCTCTAGTTACTTTACTTAATACTCATCGGTAGTTGCGTAGTAGCGCTTTGTAACGTAAAAGATGTCCCTTAATATATGCCGAAGAACGCGGTATCTATAGCGAGCTCCTTTATACTATCGTTAATAGAATTCGAGAGATAGGAAGCGAGAGGCTCCGTACGCTATACTTCTTCGAATATAGTATAGATACAATAACAACTTCTTACCTATAGCCGGCCGTACTATATCTCCTAACCATTTCCCCTTAAACCCTACAACCTTCTAATATAGCTCTTAGCCCTTCTTATTTAATACGATCTTATATACCGTACGATATAGCTCTTTAAATAAGAGTATAGATATATTCTTAGTATAGAAAGTATAGTAAAGAGTAAAGTAAATAATATATACTCTATACGTCGGGCGGATCTTAGTATAGCCTCTACCTACGAGCGAGGTTATATCGCTACCCATCTTTCTTTGTCCCTTAGCGCCGCTAAATGTATCTATGCCGCAAGTATAGAGATAGAGGGATAGGTATTGTATAATGTTCGGCCGCTATCTCCTAACTATTTCCCCTTAAAGCCTACGAATTGCAATTTATTAGATTAGAAACTAGAGGGGCTATAGGCTATACTTATATGAGTATAGTATAGGTAAGGTAATAGCTACTTACTATAGCCGGCCGTATAGCTAGCTAGCGACTATAGGATAAATAGAGTATATGTAGTAGACTAGGCAACGTACTTTATTAAAAACTCGTATACTTAGCTCTTAGGTTAGTATAATAATAAGGATAACTAACTATGTATAGATAGCGACTTGTATCTATATATAGTGCCTAGAGCTCGGTATTAATCCGAGGGACTTTACCTAGCCGACTATAAGGCTAGCTATATCAATTTCATCTACCTTGCTATCTACGGACCCTCTTTTTAGGATTCCTATCTAGATCCCCTTAATATCGCTTCCGCTTTCGCTTCGAGGGCTTATTGCCTTCCTCCTCGTTATTACTAATTAATTGGATAGAAGGGCTAAATCGAGTATCTTCTTCCTTATCCTAGTTCTTACTCTCCTCTTCCTCTACCTTCGCTTCCTCTCTAAGCAAGTTGTCTAACATTATAGTATAAGGGTTATTCTTCCTTTAATGTTTCTTCTATATAAGAAAATTCCGATTAATTATAATTATCTTAAAGATAGTCGGACTATATATTCGATTGTATCGGCACTAATGCCGCCTAATACTAAACGAGCGCTCCGTCCTAATTCCTATCCTAGGGATTACTAGAATGTCTCGAGCGACTATAGCGACTATTAGATAACTATCGGCGATTCGAGACTACATTCCTAATTTATTATCCTCTAAGAAATCGTTTGTAAGATAGGATAAATCTAATTCTCGTTAGCTTATAGCTTAGGATAACGACTATACTAATAGTAGTACTTACTTTACCTTCGATATATCTCGAGTTCGTCTAGAGCTCCTCTTACCTCGATCTCGTCCTATTCCGGGGCCTAGGTACTAAATATAAACGATGTTCGCGATTTCTTAACCTTCTTCCGCTATTGCTATCCCTTAGCTCTATACGCTACATAATTAGAGTATTCCTTAATAAGCTCCTTTAATACCGACTAGTAGTATTCTTCCTATTTTGGTTTATCCTTCTACTCGTCCTATTACTAGAATTTAGTCTTCTATGTTAGATAAAGAAGGACTACGATACTATAGATATCGCCGAAGGTCTCGAAAGTAGCTAAATAATATTTATTAAGCTTTTGTTCTAATACTATAAGTACCTTCGTTATAGTAACCTTCTAGGGAATACTCTTTTTGTTTAGCTTCTTTATAGATCGATCTAGTTCGTTAAAGAGCTAGTTATAATACCCGAATACCTAATAGATCGTTAGTCTATAGGTCCTACTTATTATATTCGTAACGATAGCGCATAGCCTTATAATCGAAACAAGATATTCGGCCTATCTCTATTCCGCCTCGGTTAAGGCTAGCTATTCGATGCCTTAATCAATATAGTACTAGTCTACTATATAGCGTAGTTTGTATACTCGGACTAGTATATAGAACGAGGAGTCGAATCTAGTCTTAACGTTCTAGGTTAATTAGAGTATTCGTTTCGGAGGCCGGGATTACTATTTCTTATTCTAGGCGATACTTTTACTATTAATCCGCGGCTTGTCTAGAAGATTTGTCTAGATAAGTACGAACGCGTACTATCGCTAGAGCTAGAGTTACTATAGATTGCCGTCCTATAGATCTAGATTTGTTAGTTAAGAGAACTAGTAGCCGGCTATACGGCTAGCTATAAGTACTAGCTATCCTTACTTTATAAACAACTATAGTAAGACTCTGTTCCTTAAAAGCTTTTATAGCTACCTTTAAAGTACTTAGCTTATCCTATACTTTCTTTTCGTCTAACATCTTCTACTACTTATCGTTTTAAGGTACTAGCTTCAATTTCGTAAATAGTGCCCGGATAGCGATTTGTACTATATATACTAGATAGGGAAACTTCTTAGGAGAGGGAATTGTTACTCTCGCGTCGAATGTTAGGTCCGTATCTATCGACTCTATCGCGAGACTACTAGGGTCCTTAGACCTAGAATCGTTCTCTTATTCCTCGTTAGTATCCTCTAATAGTCTAATAGATAGCATTAATTGTATTGCGATAGTTTAATTAAGTTTCTCGACCGCTTCTCGTCTATAATTAGTATTAGTATATAAGATAACTACTAGGAAGGCTACCTATAAGTTTTTATAGAGCGTTTTATTATTATTTGCGTTATCCGTCGTAATAGTAATTAGCTTAGTATAAACCCTAACTTGCTCTAGCGCTTTTTATACTAAATCTACTATATTCGCTCTAGAGTAGGCTCCTATAATTTTAGGAAATCCGATTATTAACTCGTAGTATTTCTATTGCTTATCGATAAAGTAAAGCATAATAGAGAGGAATAATGCCCGCATCGTCCTATTTAACTAGCCGTTAATTACGATTACTACCCGGTTAGCTAGCCCTACTAGATCCTTAATCTCTTTAATAGCGGTCTCTATATTTTGTATAAAATTACTACGTTAAGTACTCGCCGAGAGAAACGAGGATAGATTGTTAGTAAGGTAGTAGTATGTTTTTTAGACCGATTCCCTCTCGAAGAAGTCTTCTAGAGGTCCGTTAACGATAATTATCTCGTTAGCTAGTTAACGGAAATCCTCGAGACTATACTCGTTAGCGTTAACTATATATACGTCCTTCTTTCCTTACTATAGAATTATTAGACTTATTTATGATATCCTAAGTACTCGGCGTATAGCTAGCTATATAGCCGGCTATAGGGAGTACTCTTACCTTAGCGCGAAATTCGGTATCTACCTCGTCCTATCGATCCCCCTATACTAAACGATATTTTTGAGTCTTTAAATACTTTATAGTAGTAGTATTGCTATCCCTAATTAACGGATACTTTATAACTAGCCTATAGAACTTATATATTACTACCGGCTAGCCCTTAAGCCTATCGAGTACGGTAACTATCCTACATACTACTCCTTTAGTTAAATACTTCTAGATAAAACTATTCCTACCCTTGCTCCCCTAATTGACTAGGAACTTCTAGATATTCCGTAGCCTCCGAAGTGAGGTATAACTAGAGCTTTTTACTACATTCTACTAGGTCTCTCGAACCTATTAATAAAAAGGCTCGTAATATTCCTTCTTTTAGATATAAACATTATCCCGTTTATCGAAGATCGCCGGATTGATTACTAATAGGGCCCTTAATTAAGTATTCTCGGGAGAGAAGAGATTTCGTTAGGCTATCGATATCGACGATTAACGAGAATGCTAACTATCTCTACTAAAGGACTAAGCCCTTACTAGACTACTTCTTGTTCGAATAGTCGATAGTAAGGGATTGTTTCGTCTTTATAGAGGACTTTGAATAGATAGACTTAAAGGTCTATTGTTTCCTTATCGCCCTTAAGATCTAGTACGTACTCCTAATAACTATCTAGAGCGAGATTGCGACCTTGTTATTCGTTAGCTTAGTAATAAACTAGTATTTAGGGTAGTAGGAACATTAAGGAGGTTAGTATTTAGAGGCATAGTAGCTTGTAGATATAGGAGAATAGCGACTTGGATATTAACGACCGAGAGTCCTAAGGAGCTTTAATAGTCGAATAGATTACTCTTAAAGTAAGAAAGAAAGTTAATAAAGTCCGAACTATAATATGAAATTATAGATAGCTAGGTACGAGGCATAATTTCAATAATATAGGTAGCTAGGCTAGTAATAAGGATAGAAATTCCGATATGTATAGTCGCCTACTTATAATATTTATTTTAGTAGTTATATAAACTACTATGCGAGCTAGTCTATACCTATCTACTCGGCATCTTGTATAACTACATCCTCGCTCTTCTACTATACTCTTACGGTATCTACTATTATATAAGTAGAGCGTATATAGTCTACGGCTACTTGCCCTAAGCTAAGATATATTCCATTCTTCGAATTACTAAGATACATCGTTAAGAGATACGTTAGCTTTAATATTCCCTTATAGCCTAGCTTAGCTAGTATCTTATAGTACCTACTCGTCTCCTCGAGCTACTTCTTCTCGATATCGAAGCAATAGTATAGAGCTTTTGCTCTACTACGTCTTAGGCGTACTACATCCTTAAAGTAGTAGCGGTAGAGATTATAGTTCTAAGGCTAGTAGCCTAGCAAATTTGAGCGAGGCGTACTTCTAAAGTATAGTAGAAAGGTTTTGTCCTATATATTAATGTTTCGAATAACGGCGCGCTTAGCGTAGGTATAGATTTCGTACGGTATAGGGAAGCGTCCCTAACTTAAAGCTTTCTATAGAATTGTTAGTAAGACCTAACTTTTTAGCCGGCTATATAGCCGGCTATAAAGGATATACCTAAACTCTACTATTTCCTACTACTTTCAATAGCTTTCTAATCTAGACCTTAGTCTATATACCCCTCTCAAACTCCTTAATTATCTATAGCTTTCTCTATATCGAATAAATAGCCTTATACTAATATGTATATACTGCGCGAAACTCGATATCGAGAAATTTTAGGTAGTAAAGCTCCTTAGCTACCTCTTGTATCTTAGCTTCATAACTTAGAGTAAGAGGCTAAGTCGGATTGATAAAGTCCTAGTTCTTAGAATCTACGGGTAGATCTTTTATATTAGAGTCGCTCTATTCGTACTATTCTATTAGGTAATCGTCGAGTACTATCTCTTTTAAGCTTACGCTAGTTAAAACATCTACTACCGTATATTCATCGTATAGACCCTCTTTGTCCTTTACCTTAATCTCTTTCCTAGATTATGTTAGTATTCGATTAATAATAAATTTAATAAGGCTAGCTATATAGCTAGCTATAGCGATACTAACCCTCTATTCCTCTACTACAAGAAGACTAGTCTTAGACTAGATAGCTTCTCTTCTTGTTCGGCCTTGCTTTTCTACTAAAATGTAGCTTTATCCTACTTAGGTCTCTCCTTCTACTTCTCTAGCTACTATCGGAATATAGTTTACTTAGCTCTTTTCTTCTTTCTTAAGGCTTGTTTAGTCTTAGANAATAAGGCCGGCTATATAGCTAGCTATAGCGATACTAACCCTCTATTCCTCTACTACAAGAAGACTAGTCTTAGACTAGATAGCTTCTCTTCTTGTTCGGCCTTGCTTTTCTACTAAAATGTAGCTTTATCCTACTTAGGTCTCTCCTTCTACTTCTCTAGCTACTATCGGAATATAGTTTACTTAGCTCTTTTCTTCTTTCTTAAGGCTTGTTTAGTCTTAGATATTTGTAAGACTCGCTTTACGTCTACTATAGTCTTCCTATACGTAGAATACGCCTCTTTTGTCTTACGACGCTTTAGGCTCGGTATGCGATTATTAGGTTTATTATCCTCGTCGTAGATGCGGTTACTAAGCTCGTAGTCGCCTTAATATAGTTACTAAGTACTACTACGGATAGTAGGTTAAGCTATACGCTTATCGCGAGCTATCTTGCATAGTCGTTATAGGATATTAATATCGAAGTTTTCGCGAGGTAAGAATTAGCAATATAGCGTAGAAATTTATAACGTAACCTACCCGAGGTTTCTATAGCAATAGCGACCTAGGCGATACGTAGATACTATAGGACGAGTACTAAGTAGTACAAAAGTAAAGCTTCCTTTATATAGCCGGTAGTATAGCCGGTCTTTTAAGTAACGCTTATAGAACCCGGAAAAAGTCCGGGTTCTAACCCGAAATTAGTGTAGGTCCTAGAACCCGAACCTAAACCAATCGTCCGGTTCCTACCAAGAAACCGAACCCGGACCCAATTTCTCGGGTTATACCTAACCTACTAGGACGTCTAAGGATAACTATATAGTAGAAAGATATATAGCTTATTACAAAGATTTAGGCATAACTTTTAGAAGAATAATTTTAATAATTCGAGATAGTTACTCTAAGTCTTTATAGCTATTCCTTCGATACTTTTCCTCTAACTATACCTAGGTATACTACTAGCTATATATTTAGCTTTACCTATGATTTCAATATCGTATCGAATTCTACCTAGTCGTATATATATTGTCCTCTACTCTTACTATTATCGAGCTTTATTACATTGTTTTCGGTTATTGCTTATTAGATTTTTAATACATACTCTCTACCTATAGCTAGCTATACTACTAGCTATAGATTTAGCTCTACTTATTATTTCGATATTACATTAAATTTGCCTAGTCGCGTATATTCTATCCTCTATTCTTACTATTATCGAGCTTTATTACGTTATTTTCGGTTATTACTTATTAGATTTTTTAATATATATTCTCTAACTATAGCTAGCTATACTACTAGCTATAGATTTAGCTTTACTTATTACTTTAGAATTATATTAAATCTCGCCTAGTTACGTATATAATATCTTCTACTCTTCCTATTATCGAGTAGTCTTACTATTATCGAGTAGTCTTACTATTATTAAGGTTTTATTACGTTACTTTCTATTATTTTCTACTTACTTTCCTAGAAATAGTAGTAACGACGTTTTCATTATACTAACCTATAATACAATCGCGTATAACTATAACTATCTTTAATTCGGTATTTATATTATATATCGCCTATTTTTCGCCTATACTATACTTCTATATCTTTAGTTATATACTTATTATATCTAGACTAGCTACAAAGTCTATCGCTAGCGCTACTAAGAAGAAGAAAGGTACTACTCGTATCCTTTACAATGTCTATACTACTATATACAAGATCTAGAAAAGTACTACCTTTAAGCCTAGTAAGAGAAATAAGAAGGTAACTATAGGCATAGGTCGTAGATATCTAGGTAGTAAGTTCTACTCTTTGTATAGCTAGCTATATAGCTAGCTAGGACTAATTATCTTTTAGAAAACGTATTGTAGTAGAATAAGACTATATAAATGTCTACTAACCTTATAATCGCGTAAGCGCTATTTTAAAGACTAATTAAATAGTTAATCTACGATACTAGTATTATAGGCGCTACCGAGTTCTACTACTAGTACAATACTATCGAGGCTTTACATAAGGCCTCTAAAGTATATCTTACGACCTTTTTCGAGTATATATTACTCCCTAACTTCCTTAATATATACTAACTCTATATAACTATTAACCTACTAGCTATTTATATTAAGCGTATTACTATTTAGTAGGAGGACATTATTATACTAAGTTTGCTTCTAAAGCCCTATAGTATCTTTATTAGAGATATAGACGTTAGCGAGAATCTATATAAGAACTACTATAAGTAATAAAGGACTAGAAGAGTAGCTATTAGTACTATACTATAGAAAGAAATAACTACTCTATCCTTAAGGACTACGATACTAGTAGTATATATAGAAGAAATAACTACTTTGTCCTTAGGGACTACGATAATAGTAGTATATATAAATAATAATATTCTCTATCTCGATATTTCGCAATTTCTATCTTTCTATTTTTCGCTATAAACCTATTTAATTTTTATAGGTAAATCTAGACAAACTTCCGGTTTCCTAATTTTAGACCTAGACAATCGGGTTAGGTTCGGGTTTAAACCTAAACCTAACCTAACCTAACCTACTAGGATGTCTACTAGAGAAACGAAGGCTACTATACTAAGTTAGTCTAAATTGCCTCGAGTAGGATCGACTACGCTTAACTACCCTAAGTACTAGGCGCTAGGATAGTCGTAGCTACTAGCGATAGTACTAGAAATTATATCTAGTTAGTATATATTATAAAAGAGATTTAATAGAGTAAGCTTCGAAGCCTTAAACCCCTATAGTAGCTATAGCAATAGAGTTATTACTATCTAAGTAAGCTTTTAGAATAATAGTAAAACGTTTTTATATATAATAATAGACTATAAGTAAAGTTCTCCCTCTCTAGCCTCTAGGACGTAGGCCTATAAAGGGGGAGGGCAATATTACGATTATAGACCTATTTAGCCTATCTAGAGTCGAAATAGGCTAAGATAGACTACCCTAGCCTATCTTAGCCTATAGATATATATCTTCTCTCTAGATATCTCTCTTCGCTTTCTTCTTTAGTAATTCGAGTAGTTCTAATCGAGTACTATATACTACGTAACTATTACCTCCTTTATACTTATATACTAGTTATATCTACTATAGATATAAAGAAATTAGAGTAGTTCTATTAAAGTTAGAAGTTAAATAGTAAGCTTAATAGCTAATCGTTATTCCTTCTAAGATTAGTTATATACTAATATCTCTTATAGCTAAGGACTATAGTAAGACTCTTAATACTACTATCGAGTTTATATATAAGGCTTACGATAAGATCTAGATTAATATAAATTTAAGAGAGCTCTAAAGGACGCTCTTACTAGTACTATTCTTAAGGTCTTAAAACTAAAGCTAAACGAATAGTAGGCTACTAATAGCCTTACCTTTATTACTAGAGAGTATAGATCTAGTAATTATAAGACTAAGCTCTAAGCCAACTATATATATACTCTCGCTAGTTATAGAAACTATAGCGGCTTCTACTATTATCCTAGGAATACTCCGAATACGGATACCTATTATTACTAGTTCTATAAGAAAGCTACGACGTTCTAGTCTTATACTCTTACTATAAAGTAAGAAGGTATTACTCTTAAGAAGCCGCTAGAGTTAGTCTTTATTAAAATAAAGGATTATAAAGATAAGATACTAAGTAGTAGGCTTAAAGGCTCTACTAGTATACTTACTAATTTAAAGATAATACTTAAGCTTCTATAAACGCCTACTTAATAAGGATATAGTACTATTAATCCTAGAGCTATTATTCGAGATACTAGACGTCCTAGTAGGTTAGGTTAGGTTAGGTTCGGGTTTGAACCCGAATCCAACCTAATTGTCTAGGTCTAATCTTAGGGAATCGGAAGTTTATCTAGGTTCAAACCTAAAAATTCAATAGGTTTATAGCGAAAAATAGAAATATTAGAAAGGCGGAAATTGCGAAATATCGAGATAGAGAATATATTATTATTTATGTATACTACTACTATCGTAGTTCTAAAGGACAAAGTAGTTATTTCTTCTATATATACTACTAGTATCGTAGTCCTTAAGGATAGAGTAGTTATTTCTTTCTATAGTATAGTACTAATAGCTACCCTTCTAGTCCTTTATTATTTGTAGTAGTTCTTATATAGATTCTCGCTAACGTCTATAGATTTAATAAAGATACTATAGGGCTTTAGAAGCAAACTTAGTATAATAATGTCCTTCTACTAAATAGTAATACGCTTAATATAAATAGCTAGTAGGTTAATAGTTATATAGAGTTAGTATATATCAAGGAGGTTAGGGAGTAATATATACTCAAAAAAGGTCGTAAGGTATACTTTAGAAGCCTTACATAAAGGCTCGATAGTATTATACTAGTAGTAGAACTTAGTAGTGTCTCTAATACTAGTATCGTAGATTAACTATTTAACTAGTCTTTAAAATAGCGCTCGCGCGATTATAAGGTTAGTAGACATTTGCGTAGTCTTAATCTACTATAATACGTTTTCTAAAAGCTAGCTATATAGCCGGCTATATAAGAAGTAGAACTTACTACCTAGGTTTCTATAACCTATACCTATAGTTGCCTTCTTATTTAGCTTACTAGCCTTAAAGGTAGTACTTTTCTAAATCTTGTATATAGTAGCGTAGATATTGTAAAGTACGCGAGTAGTACCTTTCTTCTTCTTAGTTACGCTAGCGATAGACTTTCTAGCTAGTCTAGATATAATAAGTATATAACTAAAGGTATAGAAGTATAGTATAGGTAGAGAATAGGCGATATATAATATAAATACCGAATTAAAGAAAATTTCTATTATACGTAATTGCATTATAGGTTAGTATAACAAAAGCATCGTTAGTACCGTTTCTAGAGAAGTAAGTAGAAAATAATAAAAAGTAACATAATAAAACCTCGATAATAGTAGGACTAATTAATAATAGTAAGAGTAGAAAACATTATATATATAACTAGGCGAGATTTAATATAATTCTAAAGTAATAGGTAAAGCTAAATCTATAGCCGGTAGTATAGCTAGCTATAGTTAGAGAGTATATATTAAAAAATCTAATAAGTAATAACTAAAAATAACGTAATAAAGCTCGATAATAGTAAGAGTAGAGAATAGAATATACGCGACTAGGCAAAATTCGATGCGATATCGAAATAATAAGTATAGCTAAATCTATAGCTAGTAGTATAGCTAGCTATAGATAGAGAGTATATATTAAAAATCTAATAAGTAATAACTAAAAATAACTTAATAAAGCTCGATAATAGTAAGAGTAGAGAATAATATATATACTACTAGGTAGGATTCGATACGATATTAAAATAATAGATAAAGCTAAATATATAGCTAGTAGTATAGCTAGCTATAGTTAGAGGAAAACTATCGAAGAAATAGCTATAAAGACTTAGACTAACTATCTCGAATCATTAGAATTACTCTCCTAAAAGTTACGCCTAGATCTTTACGATAAGCTATATATCTTTCTACTATAGAGTTATCCTTTTAGTATAAATTGCGAGTAGGTTAGCTAACTCGAATATAGTTATTAAGAATACCTTACTCGCTTTCTATAGAGTTTTAATTATAGTACTCTAAGAGCATAGATTAGCTTTATAATATAGTACTATCTCTCTAACGAGCTACTAGAAAGGAAGCTTGTTTATTAAGAGATCTTTATCTTTAGTATTTTAATAGGACTAAATCTCCTAGAGGATAACTATACCTTACTTCTACTTAAACTTCTTACTACTAGTATTACTTTTAAAAGCGATATTCTTCCTATATCTTAATACTTACTTCATAAGCTATAACTAGCCTTTACGTGATTTCCGAGGACTCTTTGTTAGAAGGCTCCTTATAGGTTTCTTCTTAGGAATCTATATTTTCTAACTAATAGTATTACTAGTACAAATAGGTTATTCGTTAGTTTCTAATATAGCTAAAAAAATTAGTACTAGTCTAAGATAGAATATAGGCTAACTTATCCTAAGGAAGTCGTAGTTTTATTATTTGCGTTAGTATAGGTAGAGATAATAATAGTATTCTCGGAAGAGAGAGCAATGACTTATAATCTATTTCTTAGCTATTATCTTAGTAGTTTCTATCGTTAAAGGAGCTAAAAAGTCCGTCTAGGTCGTTAATAATCGTATCTCTATAGAAAGGCATTTTCCTAGGATATAAAAGGAAGAAAGAGGTAGATAAAAGAAGACTAGGTATATATATAGAGAAACGTTATCGTAGTAACGTTTATAACTAGCTTATAATAAATAGAAAAAACGACTAACTATATAGCTAGCTATAGAGCAAAGTCCTACTTCGCCTTAGCTATTATATTGTAAGGTTCGTACATTGAATAGATATAATTAGAAGAGCGTAGTATTTAGAGAGAACTCTTTTTCCCTATCGTAGATAGGATTCATTAGATAAGAAGCTAGTAGGGCTATAAGCTATACTTATTCGAGTATAGTATAGATAAGGTAATAGCTACTTACCTAGAGCTAGCTATATAGCCCTAAGCTCTATATTACCTAAGGCTAACGAAGTCCCTATTTTCTAGGTTAGCTTATAGTTACTTTACTTATTACTTATTAGTAGTTCTACCAATAGACGCTTTCTTTAGAGGCATTATAATTTCGTAGATATAAAGGCGTAGCGCATAATTTAGGGCTATACTTAGATAAATAGAATATACGCGACATTATAGTATTATACGAAGATGTCGAGGGATTAATAGAAAGATCGGTATAAGCGAAGTAGTACTATATATTATATAAAATCTTGCTTACTATAAGATCGAATACTATAGTTCCTCTCGCGAACTCCTTTTTACTATTATCGATAGAATATATTAGAAATGAAGTTAGGGATACTATAAGCTATACTTGTTTAAGTATAGTCTAGGAGAGGTAATAATAACTTACCTATAGCTAGCTATATAGCTAGCTAGTAACCGTTAGATAGATAAAGAATATACTATTACTAATAACTTCTAGTAAGCTATATTACTTACTCGAGCTTGCTACTAAGCTAAGAAATCATATCTATAAGTATGTCTTAATAAAAGGATCGAAGGGCATAGTATCTATAATAAACTCTTTTTTACTATTATCTATAGAATTCTTTAGCTACGACGCTAGAGGCGCTATAAGCTATACTTATTCGAGTAAAGTATAAGTAAAGTAATAACTCCTTACCTATAGCCAGCTATATATATAACTAACTTAATAAGATATAGCTATATATCCTCGCTATCTCGATTCCTCTAAATCTAGTCGAGGATAAGGTTTGTAAGGTACTCGAAGAGGTCGTCGCTATTTAGTCGTAGTAGCGTTCGCAAGATCTAGTTACGAAAGAGCCCTATAGACTTAGTAAAGATAGAAGGCTAGTAGTAATCGATATAGTAGACTCGGTCTATATATATTAAGATATCCGTTAGTATGCCTATATAGACCTAGTAATCCTACTATACTATCTTTAGCTCTATAAGAAACATTTCGCCTACTATAAGTCGCTCTAAAACTATAAGATAAGAAACTAGAGACGCGATAGGCTATACTTGTTCGAATATAGTATAGGTAAGGTAACAATTACTTACCTATAGCTAGCTAGCTATATACCGACTAATAGGTTAGTAGACTATTAAACGATAGTATCTATATAAGAGATAGTAGGCGTAATAATACATATTCTAAGACTATCGAGAGGGAAGAGAGTCTTTAACTTATTATAAATAACTTTTTATATATCCTTAAATTGAATCTTACTTCCTATATGAAAGGCGTAGACGAGCTATAAGGCCTATTTAGTCTACTACTTTAGTATACTATTATCTTCTAGGTAAGGTAATAGCTACTTACCTATAGCCGGCTATAAAGCTAGTCGTTTTTCTAGCTTAACCTCTAGTTACTTTACTTAATACTTATCGGTAGTTACGTAGTAGCGCTATATATTGTATAAGATCTTCCTTTGTATCTTTTATTATACTTTTCTATCCTTAGCTTTATCGTTATCGATAGAATTTATTAGAAATAAAGTTAGGGGCATCGTTAGCTATAGTTATTCGAGCGTAGTCTAGATAAGGTAATAGCTACTTACCTTTAGCCGGCTATATAGCCGGCCGTTTTTCTAGCTTAACCTCTAGTTGCTTTACTTAATACTTATCGGTAGTTGCATAGTAGCGCTATACATTATATAAGATCTTCCTTTGTATCTTTTATTATACTTTTCTATCCTTAGCTTTATCGTCGTCGGTAGAATTTATTAGGAATAAAGTTAGAGGCATTATTAGCTATAGTTGTTTAAGTATAGTCTAGGTAAGGTAATAGCTACTTACCTATAGCCGGCTATGTAGCTCGCCGTTTTTCTAGCTTACTTTCTAGTTACTCGACTTAATACTTATTAGTAGTTACGTAGTAGTACTATACATCGTATAAGATCTTCCTCTATATCTTTTGTTATACTTTTCTATCCTTAGCTTTATCGTCGTTAATATAATTTATTAGAAATAAAGTTAGGGACGCTATAAGCTATACTTAGTCGAGTATAGTCTAGGTAAGGTAATAGTAACTTACCTATAGCTAGCTATGTAGCTAGCTAGCGACTATTAGATAGACGAAGAATATACTATTACTAATAACTTCTAGTAAGCTATATTACTTACTCGAGCTTGCTACTAAGCTAAGAAATCGTATCTATAAATATATCCTAATAAAAGGATTATAGGGCGTAGTATCTATAGCGAACTCTTTTTTACTATTATTAATAGAATTCTTTAGATACGAAGTTAGGGGCGCTATAAGCTATACTTGTTCGAGTATAGTCTAGGTAAGGTAATAGCTACTTACCTATAGCCGGCTATATAGCTAGCCGTTTTTCTAGCTTAACCTCTAGTTACTTTACTTAATACTTATTAGTAGTTATATAGTAGCGCTTTGTATTATAAAACATCTTCCTTAATATACGCTAAAGAACGTAGTATCTATAGTAAGCTCCTTCCTACTATCGTTAATAGAATTCGAGGAATAGGAAGCGAGAGGCTCTATATAGTATACTTTTTAGAGTTTAGTATAGGTAAGATAATAACTACTTACTTACTACTAGCCGGTTCCCTAGCTTACTTTCTAGTTCCTCGACTTAGTACTTATTAATAGTTACGTAGTAGCGCTATATATCGTATAAGATCTTCCTTTATATCTTTTATTATACTCTTCTATCCTTAGCTTCGTACTTCTTTTACTTAAATTATAGATACTAAAGGACAACTCTAGGACATATATACCTATTAATCCTAAGATAAGCTATATCTTGAAAGTACTATCTACCTTCTACTTACTACTAACGTCGAAGGTTAGGATTAGCTTATATATATTAAAGTATATATTAATATCTCTTTTGTATTCTTGTTAATAGAATTCGAGAGATAAGAACCGAGAGGCGCTATCTACTATACTTCTTCGAGTATAGTATAGATAGAATAAGAACTTCTTATCTATAGCTAACTATACTATATCTCTTAACTATTTCTCCTTAAAGCCTATAACCTTCTAATATAGCTCTTAGTCCTTCTTATTTAATACGATCTTATATACTATACAATATAGCTCTTTAAATAAGAGTATAGATATATTCTTAGTATAGAAAGTATAGTATAGAGTAAAGTAAATAATACATACTCTATATAGTAGATAGATCTTAGTATAGCCTCTATCTATAAGCGAGGCTATATCGCTACCCTTCTTTCTTTATTCCTTAGCGCTACTAAATGTGTCTATCCTATAAGTATAGAGATAGAGGAATAGGTATTATGTAATGTTCGGCTACTACCTCCTAACTATTTCTCCTTAAAGTCTACGAATTGCAATTTATTAGATTAGAAACTAGAGGGACGATAGGCTATACTTATACAAGTATAGTATAGGTAAGGTAATAGCTACTTACTATAGCTAGCTATATAGCCGGCTAGCGACTATAGGACAAATAGAGTATATATAGTAGAGTAGATAGCGTACTTTATTAAAAACTCGTATAGTTACCTCTTGGGTTAGTATAATAATAAGGATAACTAACTATATATAGGTAGCGACTTATATCTAGATATAGTGCCTAGAGCTCGGTATAGATCTAAGGGACTTTACCTAGCTAGCTATAAGGCTAGCTATATTAATTTTATTAACCTTACTATCTATAGATCCTCTTTTTAGGATTCCTATCTAGATTCCCTTAATATCGCTTCTACTTTCGCTTCGAAGGCTTATTGCCTTCCTCATCGTTATTACTAATTAATTAGATAGAAGGGCTAAATCGAGTATCTTCTTCCTTATCCTAGTTCCTACTCTCCTCTTCCTTAATCCTCGCTTCCTCTTTAAGCAAGTTATCTAATATTGTAGTATAAGGGTTATTCTTCCCTTAACGTTTCTTCTATATAAGAAAATTCCGATTAATTAGTAGTAAATTCTTGTTTCGCTATACTATTCTAACTACTAGACAAGTAGCTATCTCTATCTATCTTTAAAGGTAAAAGCCCTTAGCCTATAGCCTCTAGTATAAAACCCTTTACCTCCTTCCTACTATATAGGACTCTATCCCTACTATTTGTATCTAGTTAGGCTATTAGATATAGAGAGGATCTCTATAGCTCCTTCCTCTTACTAGGCTCCTATTCCTACTTCCTACCTTCCTTCCTCTCTAGTTCCTCCTTTACAAGGAAGAACTACTTAAGGAGATCCTCCTTAATTATCTATCTAGTTACTTTATTTAAGCCTTTCTTAGTCTAGGTAATCTCTTACTATAATAATCCTATTTTTTAAAGGAGTTAGTTCCTTGTCCTTTGTCTCTCTAGATAGAAGAGTATAATATACTTAGGTATCTAGGCCCTATATCTATATATATACTCTAGTATCTTGCCTAGAATCCTCCTCCTTATTAGATATGCATTTAGGCTAATATGTTTAGTCCTAACTAGGGTTACTATTATACTCTACTTCCTTAACTATTCCTAGTATAGTTCCTTACCTTTTAGCCCTTCTTACTAGGCTATAGGGAGTTGTTAGCCCTATTAGGATACCTACCTTTTCCTAACTTAGCTTTCCTATTATGTGTTCTATCTCTAGTATATCTACTATGATTTAGGCATTATTCCTCCTATTAGATGTATTCCCTAGTCTATCTATTAACCTATTCTACTATCTATCTCTATCTTATCTTTAGGTCTTGTGCCTAGGCTATATCCCTACTCCTCCTATATTCCTTCTAGACCTTTTTGTATCTCTCCTAGATATACCTAGTAGTAGGTTTGTTATTTATCTTAACTAATTATTGTCTTATTATCTCTTGTATATATATAGAGAGGGGTAGGATTTATATTTCCCTTTAGAGGATCCCTTTTACTATAGTCTTATATACTCCTATAATATGCCTTAGTACCTAGTTTTGGATCTTTTCTAGCTCTAGGGTAGCCCCTTTTCTATATCTAGGTAGACCTTCTAGTATTATCTAGACTTTAGCTCCGTACGTTATTGTAGGCCTTACTATAGCTATATATAGGTACTTTGCCTTTTAGAATAATGCTTCCTATATAGATTTATATAGCCTTTAGAGTAAGGATATCTAGGATATGCCTTTCTCTACTACTTTCTTAATATATAGGCCCTACTATAGTTTCGAATCTATCTATATCCCTAGTAGCTAGAGGGATAGGGTAGGCCTATCCTAAAACCCTAGTATATTAACTATAGCCTATAGGTTATGTCTTGTTCTACTCCTAGTAAAGTAGATTAGTTAGTACTTCTATAGTACAAAGATAGCCCTATGTTTAGCTACCTATTACATATATTTGTTATATACTATCTCTAGCTTTCTATAGTTCCCTTCTATACTCTTCCTATATATAAGAATATTAAAGTTTATCTATAAAGCCTATTACTATAGTTCCCTTATCCTTAAGGTTAGAAAAGAGTATAGATACAAAGAATAGGAATAGGATTAGTAAAAGGGTTAATCCTTATAGTATTCTAGTTATTTAGGGCCTTGCCTAATCTATATATTCCCCTAGTCTAAGGCATGTAATCCTATCCTAAAGGAATAACTAGATGAATTGTATAATGTATTATAGATATACTTTTATTCTAATATTATATATTAGTCTCTAATATAATATATTGTCGAATGCCTCTAATATGTCTAGGCATAGTATTAATACTACTATTGTTAGATCTATTTTCTAGACTATCTAAACCTATTCTATTATTAGCTCTAGGGCTAATATAGTAGATCTTCCTAGTCTAGCTCCTATCTAGGATTAGGGGAGGAGATCCCTTTCTTCTACCTCTTTGCTTATTCTCCCTATAATAATAGTCTCTAGGACCTTTGCTAGGATTTTTAGTAGTACTATAGGTCTATATACTCTTAGCTTAGTATAGTCTAGCTTCTATAGTTTCTTTAGGACAACTATTATAGAGTATTTAAAGGGTTTAGGATAGTATCCTTATTATAGGTATACTATAAAGAACTTGTATAGCATGGGTCTAAGTTCCTATCTATATTCCTTAAGTATTAGGTTAATAATTTAGTCTAGTCCTAGGGCTTTACCTTTAGGGAGCCTATTAAGTATCTTCTAGAGTTCTTCTATTCTAACTTCTTCCTCTATCTAGAATAGGCTTAGGTAGGATACGTTTTGTATATCTTCTAAGTTAGCTTTCCTTAGCTCTAGAAAGAAGTGTTAGGCTAGTACTTCTACCTTCCCTTAATTTTCTATTTATATTATACTATCGTTATCCCTAATCTCTAGGAATTATAGAAAGGAATATCTTTAGCCTATCCCTTCCCTAGCCTACTTAGCTAGCTTCTAGATCCTATTCGGGTCCTTAGTGATTTCTTTAACTATAGTTCTCTAGCCTAGGTTCCTATCTTTCCTAATCTACTTACCTTTAGCCTATAAGGCTATTAGGTATACTACTAGGCTCCTTTCTATTCTATCTTAGCTCTACTCCTTCTTTAGGTATCTTATCTTTTTTACTACCTTGCTATACTCCCTTAACTAGGTCATTTTAGTATACTTAGATAGTTTAGCCTTTAGGATATTCTCCTAAATTACCTTAGTAAGTATCTCTTAGACCTCCTAGGCTATTACATTAACCTATTATAGTGTATCTATTGCTCTATTAGAGATTTCTTATACCTCCTTCTTTACCTTAGCCCTAATCTTGTCCTAGTCTACCTTTTTCTATTATAGTCTTTATACCTAGGCTCTAGTACTCGTCTAGGCCTATAGGATTATACTTTGGATTAGTATATAGTCTAATCCTATTTCTAAGTCTATCCTTGTTCTATATTCCTATATATTTTACTAGATTCCTATAGTCCTAAATACTAGGTCTAGGGTCTAGTAGCTCCTAGGAGTCTCCTATATAGTTGTACCTAGCTCTAGAAGTAGGTTAAGATAGGTCTTTTCTATAATTTTGATAAGGTAGTCTACTACCTTATATTAGTTCTAGGTATTGTTCCCTTCCTACCTAGGATAGTATAGGTTAAAGTTACTTAGTAAGATAGTCTCTTCTTCCTCTTTTTCCTAGAATACATCCTTTATTAGTAGGAGGGTGCCTAGGATATAGTCTCTAGTAGGGTTAGATAGGTTGTAGTAGTTTAGGATATTGATCTATCTATCTCCTATAGAGAGTCTAACTATAATTTTATCTCTAGAGTATTCTTTTATATTCTATATTTATATACTAATCTCCTTAGATATATATATAGTAATCCTTAGATATACTACTCTTAAGAGTATAGTATAGTATCCTAGGTATACTACTATTTTCTTACTAGAGGGATTAATCTATAGTTCCTAGATTATAACTACCTAGTAGGGCTTTAGGTCTAGCTATTAGAGGAATAGGATCTAGATTTTGTCTATACTATAGTTAGTATTGTACTATAGGATAGTAAGCTTCCCTTAGCTATTATTTATTCTAGGTATTCTAGTATACCTACACGTCTTCTATTGCTTTATAGCTTTAGCTCTAGCTTTAGCTTAGTTATTCTTCCTAACTTATAGCTAGGGGAAATAGGAAGGAGATTTTATTGTTTTATAATCTATCTACTAGAGTAGTAGAGTTTGTACCTACTAGTCTCCCTAGTAGCCTCCTAAACCCGATCGTCTATATCCTAGTCTAGGCTTATGTTTCTAGTTACCTTTCTTTTAGATCTAATTATTGTCTATTCTTCTAAGTCCTTTAGGTCTTTTAGGTAGATTAGGTAGCTCTAACTCTTAGCTATTTAGGCCCTAAATATCCTTGCTTTAGTAATAGCTACTTGTTTTACTTTATATAATAATAACTATACTATATAGGTATCCTAACAATTGCTACATTTCTTTAGTATTCCTTAGTATTCTTCTATTCGATATAGTCCTACGTATTTACTATATATCTATTTAGCCTTATAGTACTTTACAATATGCCTAAATTGTCTATACTTAAGGTATTGTATAGGTCTATATTTCGGATTAAACTCCTCTATAGTAAGGAAGGTACCTTAGGATACTAGTCCTTTCTATATAATTTCCCTTACCTAAGCTAAGCTCTATATACTTAGAATAATAGAGGAGTATATCTTACCTTTCCTAGCCTTTAGGCTTTTTAGCTAGGCTACCTAGGATATCTTTAAATTTGGATAGAGTATTCTATTCTCTTCTTAGATCTTATAGGCATAGTTTAGGTCCTTAGGGTTAAATCCTATAGTCCTAAAACTATAGATTAGTACCTAGTATATTAGGGCCTCTACTATAGTACTAGAGAGTGTTTTTGTATCTATCCTAGTTTACTTATTAACTTGTCTTTAGTAGGCTTAGATACTATAAAGACTCTTAGATTACTACTCTCTAGTTTCTTAACAGTAATTATCCCTAGGTCTTTAAGTCTCTATAATATCTCTTAGTTAGTAAGGCCCTTTATTCTTTCTTACTCTTCTTTCTAACTAATCCTTATAGTAATTATATAACTTTCTAGGGGAATTCTCTATATACTTAGTATAGCTAGCTAGCCTTAGGATACTACCTATGCTTATGTTCTTAGTTTAGTTATCTTTAGGAGAGTTTAGAGGTTCTATATATATGTTTAGAGGATATTAATAGTATTAGTATCCTTAAGTTAGTATAGGAGTTAGATCTAGGCCCTTTAGAGGAGGGAGAGGAGGGATAGGAAGTCTAGGGCCTAGGGAGTATCTAGTACCTTTTAGATATCGTCTATAAGGGTTTGGAGGTTCTTCTATATGTTTCCGTTCGTTTTTAGCTAGTTAGGCTAGTCTTTCGGGCCTTTAAGGCCTATTTTAGGTACTAGTTGTCCCTTAGATTAGCTTTAGGATCGAGGCTAGATCCCTTCCTCCCTCTACCTTTCCTTAGGGCTACTATTACTCTATTGTTCCTAGAGAGTTATACTTGTATCTTCTATACTTGTAGGCGCTTACGCCTTTGCCTAGGAGTTAGATATATTAATATTCCTTTATTAGTAAAATTTACTAGTATCCTTGCTCAAAGAATATAGCTCTATACCAAAGTTATTATATAACTCTATATATATCTCTTTAAAATAGAATCTAGTTAATTATTAAAGTATTATAGTAAGTACTTATCTATTTCCTTTATTATCTTCCTTATATAGCGTTTGTTAACCTTTTTCTTTTTATCTAGTTTAGGTACCTCTAGTAGGTCTAGATCTAGTATATATATCTTAATAAATAGCTAGTAATACTTCTACTATTAATATATTATTAATATACTTATTTCTATCTTTAAGATAATAGTTAGAATATCTAGATTATTATTAAAATATAATACTACGAGTCTAGTAGTCTTAGAGGGTAGGCGACCTAGTATAGTAGTATAGTAGCTAAGAAAGATATAGAATAACTATAATAATATCTTAGATTATATATTTAATAGCTATACTATCGATATACTTAGTAATTCAATATTAGGACGAGAATACGTAGAAAGAGGACGATTTGGCTAATTTACTAGTAAATCTTAGTGGGGCTTCTCCAGTCTTGGCATTCTCAACCTAAACGCAAAACACAGTATGCAAGTGCTTGACTGGGATCTTTGCAGCAGGGCCGTTGAGCACACCTTACCCAGCCGTGATTCTCAGGCACAGCATGCAATAGTACCGCAAGCGACTCCGGCAGATGTTGCTAGCAACAAGCATCGAGAGCTTCCCACGTGTGTAAGATCTGGCTGGAAGCAAGATCTATGCCATTCATGCCCTTGCAATCAACTCTTTATCGGCGTCATTGATCTTACAGATTCGGCAACTTATCCTCTTGGACTCCCTTGGCCAACACCGACCATCAGTAGCCGTGCTGGCGATACACGAGTCTCGATGCATCGACCTGCTGACGTGGGAAGCGGTATAAGAAGCCCGTATGACATCGCCTGCAGAAAATGCAAGATCCGATAAGTCGAAACATCAACCTTCAGCAGAAAACAAAATGCATTTCAAATCTTTCTTCCTCTCAACCATCTTCAGTGTCGTGGTAGCACAAGACCTAGTCAGCGTCCTGAAATCCCAACCAGACCTATCGACCTTACTAGGAGCTCTCGAGAAAATCCCAGAACTCACCAAAACAGTGGCGGCGGCTTGTAATATCACGATCTTAGCTCCAACAAACGATGCATTCGCTTGCATCCCTCCGAATTCCGAAGTTGGGAAGGCTTTAGCAGCAGGAGATACGGAAGCAATCACAGCCCTGATTGCTTACCATGTTCTCAACGGGACTTACGAATCGACCGACTTTAAAAAGACACCGACATTCGTTCATTCGCTCCTCACGCCGGCACTTACGATCGGAGGAGAGGCTGTGACGAATGTTACAAAAGGACAGAATGTGGAATTGATCCTCAATGGAACGGCGGCGGAGATCATTTCTGGGGGTGGGAAGGTCTCGAGTGTTACTCAAGCTGTAAGCATTACACTCTTCCCTTCCCATCCCATCCGCTAATCGATCTTCCGTCAGAACATCCAAGTCGGTGGCATAACAATCCATAAAATCGATGAAGTTCTCGCGATTCCTTCCAAAGCATCCGTCACGGCCCAAGCAGCTGGTCTCACATCAGCCGTTAACGCCCTAACAAAAGCCTCTCTTGCCACCACCGTAGACAGTGTCGCAGACCTCACGATCTTCGTTCCCACGAACGAAGCATTCAAATCGATCCCGGCAGGCATCGATGTCAAGACTTTGACAAACGTTCTGACATACCATGCCATTACAGGAAGTGTGTTGTTCTCGACTGATTTGTCTAATACTTCGGTCGCGTCACTGCAGGGGGGAAAGATTATGGTGACGGTGACTGATGCTGGAGTCATGGTTAATCAAGCGAAGGTGGTTGTGGCGGATGTGCTGATTGCGAATGGTGTTGCTCATGTTATTGATGGCGTGCTTCTGCCTCCGATGACGAAGGGGAGGAGGTGGATTGGTTGAATGGTATCGACTTGGGTGGATGCAATGTAGGACGTAGTATGTAGAATGCCCACTGTAAAAGGTGATCGGAGAGTACATGCAAGCGCGGAGCAAATGCAGTACCTACTGCTGATCAGGTCTCCTGATCCCGTAACGAATGGACCAGATCAAGTTGCAAATCGAACTTTCATTTGGTGACGCTATCGTGTCCAGCATTATCGAAGCCTGTGGGTCTGTGGGTCTTCTCATTGCATTCTGGATGACTGACATCATGTCTTATAAGTAATGTACAGCTTTGAATCCACCAAACCCTGTCGTTCCGTCTACTGACTCTTGGCCCTCTTTGGTCTGACAATCGTGCTCAAGTCTACGATTGGCAGTGATGGAATTGGCAGCTCCATGACGGGAATCATAATCGCCAACAATAGATACCATCCAAGCACCGCTGCTGCCCAGAAGCACGCACCAGTCGCAACCAAGAATTCTTGTCCAAGGGCCATGTTTCCATTGGCCACATTCCAGAAAGAGCCGGATGCGAAGCCAAACCCCATTGTAGCTGCCACGAAGATGAGGAAGAAGAACAGATTCGTTCTGGTTGAGCAGAGGAGGAAGATAAACGATAGGATGCAGAGCGATAGAGGGTAGAAACCTGGGTATACGTTAGTAAGAATCCAAGTGGCGAGATTCGAACAGCGCTCACCGTAGCTTGCTGCAAATTGAGCCGACAGCATTTGATTCTCTGCAGCTTGTCCGAGGTATGGTGTGCCATCGGTGTATGCAGACACGGCGTTGAAGAATGGAATAAAGGTTGTCGCAAAGGTCAAAAAATGTGCACCGTATCCCATGAAGACGAGGAATGGGAACGTGTTTCCCAGAAGGAACTCTCCAATACCAGCGAAGATCAAGAGCACGCCTCCAAACCAGATCGATGCACCGACAGTTGCTTGTCCCGAACCACCACTTCCTCTCCATCCCATTAATTCTGCTGCTAGCGGGGTCAATCCAGTCGAGAAGCCCATGACGGCAAGTGGTGTAGGATTCGCCTTTTTTTTGGCGTGTTGATTAGCAAACGCGGTCGATGCGCGATGTGTGTTCGGCACTTACAAAGGTCTTTCGAAGGTTTCCAGCAACATCAGCATTGCGCGGAGACAAGAAGAGTCGCTCGAATTGCTCATCAGATATGGTGTTGTTGGTCAGCATCTGCCTCAGCTCATTGGTATTGGTTCCTTGCTTCGACAAGATAGATCCATTACCACCATCGGCGTAGTCCTTGCGGGAGCCATTCTCGAGATCTTTTGGGTTAGTAGACATGATGGATTCACTTGTGATGGATGAAGAAGGAGGGAGTATTCACGCGGAACCAGAGGAACGATGTCGCGAGAAGGAGAGCTACTCAGTACTTTATAACCGCGTCCGGCAAATGCGCCAAATCGTGACGATGCCAATGAAGAGAGGCAGAGGCTTGAATTGACGGCAGCTATCAAGCTCTATATGAGGCCTAGCGCTGCATGTGGTATCGATGGTAACCTCGATATCGGGCCGGTGTCTGCAGAGGTGCAGAGAACTGCTTTCCGATGTCCGTGTGCTTCGCTCCGCATTTCTACAATCGTAACCAACGTCTAGCCGAGGCCTACCGCCTACGAGTTGTGCAGCTACAGCACAACATCAACTCCTCAAGATGCGTCAGCGGCGCGGCTCTCTGCACTCGCTGTAGAATTAGCTGCCGCCGCCACCGCCTGCATTCCTCGGCAGTCAAAATAACACAACGGCAGGTATAGCGACCGCATGCGAAGGCTCGATTCTCGTATTAAAAATGGCTGGTCTTCGTGGCAGACATGCGTGGAAGATTTGGCTTGGCAATAGTTCTACCTAAGACCTCAGGCGCGGATACGAGGAATACGATGCTCAAGAGCCTGAAAGATTGCGAAAGGTGGCTCGCCTGATTGTCTGAGGAGGGACATGGCGTGTAGTCTGCGGTGATACTGAGTCACACCGGCCTGCTGCATGCCGAAAACTGATTGACTTTTGAACACCTTATATGCTGCGTCAACCAGATGCTGTCGGCGAATCGCCAAGGCTCTAATGTATGAGACATGCGGTAGCTATTCTGCTCATGGCCACCGCAGAGATCGTTGCCTCAGCAGGCTCATATGAGGCTTAGAGGGGGTTGGACAGGGTCGCGGATGGCGATGGCGCGTCGAAGTCGAAGTCGATCGAAGGGAACTTTGCCGCTCTTCTGAGCTTTGAGCAGACTCTCTGGAGCACAGAGACTGAGCCACTACGCATGACCTGAATAATCCCTCTTCCATATCGTGTCCAACTTCTCCTGGTCCATGGCAAAATCACGCATGTATTCCCACTCCATCTCATGCATCTTCTTGCCGCACAACACAAGACTGTGCAATGGCTTCCCCAGATCCGCGCGTGTGAGCTCTTCCAGTGTGCCTGACACGATCTGCTCGCCCTCACTTCCTAATCTTGCGACACCTACGGCCAGCTTTCCCTTGCCGCACACATCTCCTTGTCTCCTCTCTTCCACTTGCAGCATCTGATGCGCGCACTGGGCAACAGTCATGAATCGCGGCGGCTCGTACACCATCTTGCCTCGCGCAAGAGCTTGCAAATTCGGCTCCTTGACTTTGATATCGAGCAGGACCAGGGTGTGCAGCCCAAGCCTCGCATTTTCGGCGATGCGATCATAGAAGCTGTCTGGCGTCCAGTCGTCCGTGAAGAAGACCATGGACACCGTCTGTCCGAACTGATATAGGCTCAATCCGGTCGCACCTACAGCAGTCAAGATGCTCGCGTTTGGCAGCGTCCTGTATGGGATGGGCGGGTCATTCTGTCGACAACGGAGGGCGAAGTCTGTATGAGTCGTCGCACTGAAGGGGTCGCCTACGACCAGAAATGCGACATCTTTCTCATGCGCGCCTTCCAGAATCTCGGCTGAACGAGACTCGACCATCTCTCGGTCTGCAATCGAGATTGGCCGGCCATAGTACGCTTCCTACTGCAGGTAAGAACATCAGCAGGTGGTCGAGAGGGGAACGACGATCAGCGCACCAGGACATCCTTCTCGACCAGCAGAACAGCTGTGTAGGCTTCGAGGTATACGCGATCGGCTTTGCGCACGATCTCGAGCGCTTTGGCGGAGATGTCTCGCTCGTCGGCCAAGCCCAGCCCGATGATGTACAGCATTATGGCTGATGGCGCGAGTCGTGAGCAAAAAATCTTTCAATTGGAAGAGCTTCGGTTTCGGGGTCTTTCGGACCGATGCTCAGTTTCGGGATCGCCCGTGCTCCCGCCCCCGCAGACACGTGATCCACCTCCGCGGACGTGCACGTCTGGCTCGCCGCATCTTCCACCTCACTCACCTTGACATTGGTCCGAGCTTGCAATATCAATCATATGTATCTGCAGCACATCAGTCTTCGTCCAGCACAATCCGGTGACTCCAAACCTTTCCTGGCTCGACAAAGCGCTCTGCCATCATGGCGGACAACAAGGCGAAATACCGGACTGAAATTCAGCAGGTGCGTATCAGATTTCCACTGTCCTCATGCAAGCCCAACAAATGCGTGGTCAGCAAGAACTCCGGATCAAGAGAGAAGCTGGTAATGGCCACCCGCTGCTCACGCCAGGCAATGCGGAAGGAACGTGGCTCGATGTCGTTACCGGCTTTCCGCTGGCCTTGCGCCATTGCAGACGCTTCTGACTGCAAGGCCGTATTCCATCGCGAGCACTTCTAGTGTGGGACGGCTATCCATTTGTACACTCTATTCTTGAGCTACCACCATTTCATGCCAAGTCCTCAGATGCAGAGAACGAGACTCGTCTATAACTTCTACCGCGCTTCTTGACACATCGTCTCGATCCCGAAAGACACTACGTACCCGGTATCGCACACTCTGAGAAGGCCAATATCCATCTCCGACGCTCAATCAATCACGTCTATCTCGTACAAGCCCGATTGAAAACTACACCATGGACGACGACGAGGTCACCAGGCGCCTCGAATCTCCTTCGCGGGGCACCAACATCAACGTCTATCACAATAGCGAGGAGTGTCTCCTCAGTCACTGCTTGACCTGTGGAAGCAACAACTACTGGGACAGCCAGCATTTGCAACCAATTCACAGTCAGTGGAAGTGCTTAGATGACAGCTGCTACTGTCAAGCAGACGATCGCTACTCGGCTCTACCCTCTGATATAAATCCTGTGGCCGCTTCATCAAGCGCAGCGCCAGACCCTTCGACTCCCGTCGAAGGCCCTCAGGCTGACCTGGTCCTTCCTGCATGCAACGGGGCGCGATGCATTGGCCCCGAAAATCAGAGCGGACCCTTTCTCTGCGCCACATGTAAAGGGATATTCTACGACATCCCATCTCTAGCTAAGCATGAGTGGGAAGAGAAAGGCGAACGTCGCTGCTACAACATAAATTGCATTCTGAGTGAGCTGAGTGTCAAGAACTCGCGACTGCACGAAGCTCGGGAATGCACCGCCTCGGGAGGACGTCTTCTGAACTTCTTTCCAGTGCCGCATGAACAAGGAGGCTTCTACAATGGGATGTACTATCCAGATCATTACGAGCCATCATACAATGAGGTCAACAAGTATCACATAAAAAGCATATACGAGTGCCCACACAAGTATTGCGAGGACAGATGGAATGGACTGGATACACTAGATTATCTGGTCATGCATCTACATATTGTGCACCAAGCGCGGCCTTGTGTCCTGGAAGATTGCATGCTTCGTAGCGACAGAGTCGAAAGCCACCATGCTCCTGAGGACTGTCTATGCCTCTGGGAAACCCCTGAACAGAGAGCAGTGCGTGTCAATCAGGCTTCTAGCACTCAAGGCCCTGTCCACGAAGATTCTCAGACTCAAGTCGCCGCAGATAGGGCCGAAAAGCCACCTTCCCAGACACCGTCAGCAAACGCCCTTGGACAAAAATCTAAGCGTCGTGACTCGGGCACAGACACCGAGAATGGAAGGCCCGAGAAGCGAGTCAGCCAAGGAACTTCATCGGACGCATTCGTTACCCAGTCGAATGCATCTAAGACCTCGGGTAGTACTTGGAACGTAAACGGCAAGAAATCGACGGCTGTTCGTCACGCCACCAGGGACGGCTGTGAGGAAGGCTGCGGGTACCTGAACAACCAGCGCAGGGAGCAAGAAGGAAAGGCTCGCCGAGGGCGACCACGTAAAGATGAAATGGCAAGAAAGGACGTTCCGTCAAAGAGCCAGGATCACCAAAGGCCTGAACAGCTACAGAATGAGCCAGCTGCATAGAGTGGGCAAGCTCTTCTACATGCTGTCGCTTCAACAGAGCCACACGTACCAAGGAAGACCCCCAACCTCCTGGACTGAATTGTTGATGCAAAAAGCAGGAGGCAGTGGCAGCTGGAGGCCAGCAAGACCAGCACATGGGCTGATGGCTTTCTGGCGCATGACATTCGTCGCTTGCTACACTCTCTTCTGTCACATACTGACTATTACACATTCGTTACTGTTCTTCCACTGACTCTCTCTCTTCTCTTTCAGATGATGTTTGTTTCGGGTGAAACCGGGGACATTTCCATCGAAACCACCAGCATGATTGAATGTATCGTGCAGCAACAGGTCATGGAAATGCTCAGGCGGGCGACCGATCTCGCAGCTCGCCGCGGCGTTCGCACCATCAGTACCGATGATCTCATCTTCCTCATCCGCCACGACAAGGCGAAAGTATCACGACTTCGCACATTCCTGTCTTGGAAAGATGTCAGGAAGTCGGCTAAAGACAGCGATGACAAGGGAGGCGGCGGAGCAGACGCTGGAGGAGTAGATGAGTTTGACCTCGCCGGCAATGACCCAGGTCTAGGTGTCGGTCCATCGGTGGGAACTCGCAATAACAAGAACAAGAAGGCCAAAGTCGGTCTACCGTGGGATGTGAGCAGCTTCTACAGCGAACAAGTACCGGAGCGCGAAGACGAAGAAGACGAAGAAGAAGAGGAAATGAATGCCGCTACATTGCAACGTCTGAAGCAAGCTGACGAGCGCACCAAAGGCATGAATGCGGAAGAGTACCTCCATTTCTCCGAATGTCGCCAAGCCTCCTTCACATTCCGAAAAGGCAAACGATTCCGGGAGTGGGCTGGCTTTGGCGTCGTCACTGATAGCAAGCCGAACGACGACATCGTCGACATTCTCGGCTTCTTGACTTATGAGATTGTCACGTTGCTTACGGAAGAAGCTCTCAAAGTGAAAGCGGCCGAGGAGGCGCTGAAGCGGGAGAGTGGTGGCGATGAAGAGAAGAGAGGCCGGAAGCGAAGACGAGAGCCTGGTCTCTTCGATCCACCGGAAGAGGCGAGGACTCCTGTGGGTCCCAAGCATATCCAAGAGGCGTTCAGGAGATTGCAGAAGCCTGAAGCGAAGGCGAGATACATGCATCACATTCCCAAGGGATCTTGGCAGAGGCCGCTCAAGTTGATCTGAGCGGTAGAAGAGATGTGTCATGCTGGAAGATGGTCACGAGTATACTTGTCTGGGCGAAGGCGTTGGTGGGGAGCTATTATACCTTGGGACAAAGCCAGATGCACTGGGAGCGGGATGTTTTGGTTCATTGCAGAGTCACAGCGTGTATAATTGTCTACAGATGAACCAGTCGATACCTTGTCACGTGTGGTGCACAGTCCGGGCCGACTGAGCTCCGTGCTGTTTGTCGTCTACTCCGGAGTACCTTCGTCGTCTGCACTCACAATAATATAGCCATACCGCCACGCAATCCATCCTATACAGCCCTAGAGCGAGCGCGTTGCCCGTCGCCGAAGCCACGAGTGCTCGATCTACGCCACCACCGCGCCTCCAGTCCATAACACGCCCACCGCCCACCGCCCACCGCCCACGCGAGCGACACTCGAAGTCTTCCATGCTCGCACGTCGAATGGCATGCTGAACAGGCACTCAGAGCCATTGGTGGCTCGCCAATGGCCGCCTACTATGGGCAGTCTGTCGGTCGAGTCTCTGGCGTGGGCAGAATAGACCAGGCCTTGCTGCCGCATGGGTCGTGCAGTTTTCGCGACCTGAGCGCTGGCGCAAAGGCACCGACCTGCGGCTGTCGGAGGTTTTGGTTGAATACAGGACACGCTGCGGGTGGTGAGGGCGAGAGAGCCTGGTGCTTCTGTGGCCACCACGCGTGCTTCCACGACGTGGCACGTGGAAGTCCGCACGATCATGCTCAAAGCCAACAGAATCCATTCATGGCGCCTACATGGAGCCAACTGATTCGGGAGCCCGTGACGGCATCTTCAGGAGCTGCAGTCCAGAATGGAGCGAGCATCAACGGGCCCACGACAGGTCTAGGGGTACGGAATGCATCCCAAGCAGACTCTATCAATGACCGTCTTTGGCATGCATTGAACGGCTTTGCGCGACAGCAGGATGCTAGCAATCCAAGCTCGAATCTACCGTCTACTGCAGTGCCCAGCGTCGCAGATGTCGGACCTACGGCGCGAGATGCATGTGCAATTTTCCATCCGCGAGCCATGGGGCCACCAATCCATATTCCCCATGATCGTCCCATACCGAATCAGACTGAGCAGTATAGCGCGACTGAAGTCGCTACGCCGAGCGTGCAATCTCGCACTCCGGACATTCCACCGGCGACTGCTCTCCCACCAACCGCTCGTCCACGCACGCCCCTGCATCAGTCTCGACACGCTCCTCAAGCGGGACATGCGGCGACAGCTGCCGAGCAGCACGCAACTAATGTGTCGGACGAGGAGGACTGTCGAAGGCGGCCGGGAAGGCCACTCAGTGCTGGGCCTTCGCTGTCGATCCAGGAAATGTGCAATACTATCGAGAACTATGGACGACGACTCAGCGTGCTTGAGAACATCTCCTTCAACAACTTACCAAGCGATGAGGTACACGATCACTTCCAACTCATGGACGGCCGAGTTCTAGATCTTGAGCAATGGCGAGCCGAACAAGAACACCATCGTGACCACGACGATACCGAGGAACAGATTCAGGCCGCGAACGATCGACTAGAGGACCTCGAGAACTGGCGTACTGACTACCTTGCCGCGCAGCCAAGAGACAAGTCTGATTCCCCAGAGGCTTCGAGCAGCAAGCGCACGCGATTGTTGCCGGGTACAAGCTCTTTTGAGTCGGACGGTTCCTTCGACCTGAATGCTGCCGCGCATACAGAAGCCATGGTCCTCGCAGCTATTGCCGCCAACGCAGAGACTGGTCCACGTATAGACGCTCTCGAGTCAAGGCTTTCGGCGCTGGAAGGGGCGGCGCCATCTTTTGCTCGGCCCTGGAGTGTCGAAATCGTGCTTTTACCATTTGGCCGAGATCTACCTGGAATCTGGTTCACAAGCGAGCAATCAACACAGCGCTCGATGCGGTCTGCCGCACAACTATCTGAAGAATGGCCTGCAGCATGCGACGCTCCTAAGACTTCCTTCAGATCTGAGGGTTCTGATGGAGCGTGGACCACGGCTTCAATCGAGGCCTGGGCCAGTTCTACGCAAGATGAGTGGCTCTCGCCGAAGGCATGTGGTCCGACTGGCACTGTCTTCCAAAGGCTGGCGAGTCGCGGCTTTGTACATGATGTAGAGATCTTTGCGCCAGATGCAGGACATATGCTCCGCGTATTCTCCGAAGCATTCGATGGCGTGCTCTCAAATCAAGCCAGTGTTCCAAGCGGCATGCTGGAGAAGTATCACGGTCTTCGAGAGCGGGTTCTGCCTCTGCGAAAGGTGCGCAAGTCGTCTCGATTGCGATTCCTCACACCTGCTGAAATGGTCACACCAACCGCTTGGACTGCGGAATTCTTGGAATCGAGTGTCTTCATGAAGTCAAATGGCGAAAGGAGACTCTATCTCACGACTCCAGACGGCTACCTGCAGCCACTGCAACCTGGATTGAATTGGCAGGCCTTGCGCGACCTACCATTGTATGATGCAGATGGCGAGCTGCAGAATGCGCAAAATGCAGGTGGGATGATCGAAGATTGCTGGAGCTATAATGATCGCCTTGATACAACAATCAGCTTGCACTCTTCGTTCGAAGCAGCTGGATCACCGTGGCATTGCTCAACAGCCCGCGATACGGAGCCTCTTGGTGGAGATGGAGAGCATGGCATGTCGGGAAATGCAATGCCACAGCATCGTGATCGATCGGTCTCGCTTGCAAGTGCTGCCCCAGTACAGATTATTGGTTGCAATGCTTTACCCAAGCGACGGGTGGCTTCTTTCGAAGCTCGCAGCCCTTCAAAAGAACGAGAGGAGCGAGCGCAGTATGTAATCAAGCGGCATCGCATCTCATCTTCTCCAGAGCTCGACCGTCGAGGCTATAATCTGACACCGCGATACAGCCGGGAGCCGCCATCGCCATTCACATCTGACGATATTGGACCAGGACGGAGCAGCCAAGGCGCTAGCAGCCGGGCAAGAGGGACTACTCCCTTCGCATATGCTACTCCTCACTCTCACTTCGACTCTCGAGGCGGAGACGGCCACACTGAAGCGGATGACGATCTACCTCTGGCACAGAGCGAAAATGGTGATTGGGAAGGGCTACCGGATGGGCCAACCACATCACCTGTTTCTTCCGAGGGCAGTCGCAATAACAATCAAGCGGTCGTTGGGAACAGACAGGGCGAGGAGGAGCCTGAGCAAGGCTTGACCTTCGACGAGGGTTGAGTGGGCTATCGCGAGCGCACGCGGGCGGCGCGAGGATCTACAGTAAAAAGGGCAAGGATAGTGGAAGGCATTCGGAACACAGGAAGCCTATTTGAACGTCGAAGCCAGGCCCTTTGGTGATGGCCAGACAGCAACATTTGAACAGCACCACTCCATAATGCGCGGCGATTTGCCAGCGATGTAGAACGATCTTTGGTCATTGTAGTATGGAAATGGATAAATAGCTCTCCAATCTGAAAACGTTGACACGTCAGCCACTCTTCGCGAATCGAGCACAAATCCACCTGCACGGCATCATCCGCTACTCCTGATGAGAAGTACTTTTACTCCTGTGATCTTCGACACCTCCAATGTAAGATGAATCAATACATGATGATTACGGACAGCTTGACCCAATGTGCTCGTTCGGTCTGCCCGTCTGTTGGGAGGATGGCAATGGCATTGGCCTCGTCGGCGGCGCTGCTTGAAGCTAGCCCTAGAAGTGGGCCAACCTAGGCAACAGATAGTAGTTAAGTAGTAGAGCAGCATGATCTAATACCTCCCTTTAATCTATAACCAATGATTAGTAAAGGAAAAAGTAGCTATTCTCTAATAGTTATAGGCATAGAGATTATAATAATTAAGACTAGAAGAACCGAACCTAGCCCTATATCTATAACAATATTATTAAGAGGAAGAAAAGTCAAAAGACAGAAGTACTGTAGCTATTATGCTAGCTGAAAGGCGACCTGTATATAAGGATTTGTAATTATGTCTTTTAACTTTTCTTCCTCTTAATAATGTTATTATAGATATAGGGCTAGGTTCGGTTCTTCTAGTCTTAGTTATTACAATCTCTATACCTATAACTATTAGAGAATGGCTACTTTTTCCTTTACTAATCATTAGTTATAGATTAAAGGGAGGCATTGGATCATGCTGCTCTACTACTTGACTACTATCTGTTGCCTAGGTTGGCCCACTTCCAGGCGGCTCATTGTTATCTGCTGATGTCTGATTTTCGAACCGATGTCTCGCAAAGGAAGGCATCGACCGAATGCTTTTCGCCTGTCGCCTAACACTCTAAGCGCCAAAATACCAAGGAACCTGGACCATCCTTGGTGCTTCAAAGTCATCCGGAGCGGAGCAAGTGCAGTGATGATGCGTTAGTGGCTCAGAGTGCTCCATGCTCCAATGGCAACTATCTCCGCCCGCCTGTCGCTTCGCAGGGCATAGAATAAGTACTTGGATGAGCCAGGCTCAACTGGCCGTCCGTTGGCCTCCGGCATGTGAGCGTCAATATGTAATGCCAAATGCCGGTCCCTGATTCCTGGCTCTCGGCGTGATGAAGTCGATTTGAGCAAAATACGAAAGTTAGGCGTCGAAGAAGCACATTTCTGGACATGGTCATTTCGGACAGCCTGTTATGGAGTATTGGACGAGCCACTCTGAGATGAAACGGCGTGAACGGTATGCATTTGGCGCTTCTTCACCTGCACTGCCAAGGGCGCGCTCGGATGCCGGGTGCGTCGTTTGTCGCAGGGATTTGCTGGGCTTCCCCGCAAGGTGGATGCCGCTAAGGAACCTTGGCATGCAGGTCGTTGCGTGTTGAGGTGTGGAGAGAGTTCGAGGAACGTGGAGAAGGGTACAGCCGTTGCGGGTCCGGGCCCCGGGGGCAGCAAACCCAAAGCGTCAAAGCTGTCTTTGGCGTATCCCCTTGCTATAGTTCAACGCAGAAGGCTAATTTCAGCCGCATAGTATAGGCTCTCGGAGACCGTCGGATAGTAACGATTATGGTTAAGCGCGAGGCATTTCTTAGTACTATTAGATAGGCTTCTCGACTATAGATATAGGTCTAATATTATAGATTAGTAGGACTAAACCGCTATAAGTACTATAAGGGTTACTAAGTAGGTAGATTATCGACTAGCGCTAATACTATTAAGCTACCTATAAGAGGTAAAGAAGGGCATATCGATACGTCTACTATAGTACCCTCTTCGTTACTACTACTATTACCTCTACCGCTACTATAGACTCTATGTTAGGGGCTAGGTATATAGTAACGTATAGAATACCCGCCTAACCGATAACATAGTAGGTAGTAGAACTAACAAGTGCCTCCTAAAAGGATTACGTAGAGCGCTAGGTTAAAAAGGCTATACGAGTTACGTACGTCTAGCGTACGTCCCTAGCGCGCGTAGCTTAGTATACTTAGGGCTTAGTAAGAGACCTTACCTCGTAGAGATCCTTACAATTATCCCCTTTCTCCTAGTATAGCTATCCCTAGCTATAGACAAACCTAACTCCTCGTTAAGCTATCCTATCTATGTATTCCCTTACGCCTTTAGTACTCTAAATACGCTTAGCGTACGTTACTACCTTAGGTAGCTCGTTACTATGCGAAAACTCTTCGTTATTATATAGTAGAATTTTCCTCTATTGCTATTAACGTTACTAGGCAAATCTAGCGTATTCCTAAGAATATATTAATTATTGTAATTAGTAACTAGGTAGCCTATATATAAGTAGTATCTATAGTCTACCTAAAAACTTCCCCCGTTTCTAAGCTTTCTACTAGTACCGCGCTAGTACCTCGCTAGTACTACGCAAGCTCCTCTTACGCTTTTACTAACAAATTTTTATACCTCTCCTAGTATAGACCTAGCTAGTACCCCGCTTACGCAGCGTAAGCGCGGTACCGCTAGTCCTACTACCCTAGTTACGGCTAGTAAGCGCTTTAGGCCTAATATAGAAGATTATAGTAGATACTTCCTATACATAACTACTAATAGTAAGAATAATCCCTACGTACTCCTCGTACGCGCTTCGTAACTAACTCGCTATAGAGGATCTAAATAATATATATATTAGGGGTAATATGTACCCTACTACTAAGAAGAAGTACTAGAGATATACTAAGGGGCACTACCCCTATAAGCTAGTTATAGTACTATACCTCGTCGCGCTACTCTAGCGTATATACGTAGCTTATACTAAGTACGCTACTTACGACCTAGACGATCCTAAGTATAGGGATAATCCTATCTAGGCCTAGATTAGCCTTAATAAGATCTAGTAGCGCCTAGACGTATACGTAGACTATACGTATCGCTTCCTCTTCGTACGCGTTACGTCTACTAACCGCCTAGCTTCCCTAGAGGTTAAGAAATCTTTAAATAGCTACTACCGTAACAAGAACAAGATTACTAGTAACGGTACGCTACTTAAGCGTAGCCGCGGCGCTAGCGTCGCGCCGGCTACTACTAATGGCCTAGACTTAGTAGCTATCCTAGAGCGCATTAATATTAACCCCTCTAGGCTAGTAGAGATCGGCTACTAGGTACGTATCTCCCTCGCATCCCTATCGCCTATTAAGCGTATACTAACCGCGATAGAATCTTGCCCTAAAGGGGGTACATACTACTATAGTAGTAGTCGATACTACTATAGGCTTTCTACCTATACCTAAGCCTAAGTAGGATAAGGGTTCTAATAGTTATAAGAGTAACTAGCTACTCGTAGCTAGTTAGTAGGTTATACGCCTATAGCGCGCAAGCGCTACGAACGTATAATTTCCTTTATTCTAAGCTAGGCTAAATGCCCCTATTAATAGCGAAACGAGTACGTATCTATTAACCTTATCTTATCTTATTCTTATGTTTTCCGACTATGTCTCGCTTATGCCTTAAATACGTTAAGCGCCGCTAAGTCTTCTATATGTTCTACTAGTTCCTAAGTGTTATATTCTTCTAGCTAGCCTACCTACCTAATAAGGTAGTAAGTCTCTCCCTTCTATATCTTCTTCTTTACGATTTCTTCTACGCGCTACTTATCCGTATCCTCTATAGCTAGTATACTAACCTTATACTCCTCGCCCTCGCGCCCTTTCTAAGGCTCGAGTAGGGATATATAGAAAACATTATAGATTCTCGTACGAGTAGGTAGCGCTAAGCGATACGCCTACGCTCCTACTACGTCGATAATGCGAAACGGGCTAAGATACTTTAGGCCAAGCTTCTTCTTTAGTAGGTCTAGTCTAACATTCTTAGATAACAATAGTACTAAATCGCTAATACTATACTTCTAAGCCTTATAGTTAGCATTATAGTACTTAGCTTAGTATTCCGCTACGGTCTTCTAGCGCTACGTAAGCGTCTCGTACGCTTTTCGTAGTCTTTCCGCAGTATCGATCGCTACTAGTACCCTTCCTTCGGATAGCTCGTCCCGAGCTATAGGTAACGATATAGGAGCAATATCCGGATTATATCTATATAGTATACGGAAGGGGCTTATGCGTAGTATAGGGTATATACTATTATTATACGCGAACTCTACCTACGAGAGCCAAGACGCCTAGTCTACCTAGTTATTAGAACAATAACATCTTAGGTACTATTCTAGCGTCTAGTTAGTACGTTTAGTCTACCCGTTAGTCTACGGATAGAACGCTATACTAAGCTTATACTTTATATACGTCTCGTAGTAAAAGTCGCTCTAAAACTAACTAGTAAATAGAGACCCTCTATTACTAACTATTCTAGCTAGGATTCTAAACCTTCTAACTACCTCTCTTAGGAAGATATCTACTAGCTCTACTACTATGTACTTCTTTGTAGTAGGTATAAAGAGGCTTATCTTCGTATAG